>CACRXK020009946.1:0-18381 GCA_902702795.2 Paramuricea clavata
TTTCTCATTTACGCTTATCCTCAGATTTGTAAATTGGTATAACTCTAGCCAATTTCCACTCATCTATATAAATACCAGTTCTAATCGATGGGTTAAATATAAAAGTTATAGATGGAGCAATAAGGGTTGATGTCAGTTTTAAAATATTCGCAGGTATTCCATCCATACCTGTCGCTTTTGAGACATTTAGTTTTTGTAGGCGTTTGGAAACACTATCTATAGTAATATCTGCGAAGTGAAAATTTTCTTTAGGAAGAAGCACAGTACTTTCATAAATTACTTGATCATTTAAAGCATCAGTGTTTTGACATGCTGATTCAGCAGCCATCTTCATTCCAATATTTATAAAATATTCATTTAATGTTTCAGTAATAGATTTATCATCAGAAATAATATCATCATTTACTTTCAGTTCATTAATATTTGTATTCTTATGCTTTCTTCCTAAGAGCGAATTTATCCAAGCCCATCCACTTTGTCTCCCATTTGAGAGCTTGCCTGGATTTTATCACAAAAGTACTTAGATTTTGCTTTCCGCATGTTTATATTTACTTCATTACGTAGTGTTTTATACAATTCCCACTGTGACTCCGAATCATATTTTATGGCCTTTTTTTTTGTGATAGTCCCTTTTTCTCATAAGTTCTTTAATTTGAGGATTAATCCATGGGACAGGGTTATTCCTTATTCGCTTGTGGCGCAGAGGGGCATGTCTATTAAGTGCATCTAATAATAGTGATTTCCAGACTTGCCAACATAAATTGGGATCTCCAAACTGATAGACCATCTCCCAAGGCAATTGAGACACATCCCGAATGAAATCATTTTCGACAAAGTTTTTAAAGTTACGAACCGGACGAATTTTTTGCCTTCCATTCGGTAGTGTAAATTTTCTCACAGCGTAGACAAGGCTGTGATCTGAAATTCCCAGTTGAATGACACCTGATCTGGAAATATTTTCTGGTCTATTTGTTAATATTAAATCAATTAGTGTAGCTGATTTAGGAGTTAGCCTTGTAGATTCTTTAATAAGTTGGTCTATCTGATACAGAGAACATAAAAATTGCAACTTACATGTGTGAGGGTCAGGTATAGTTTTACTGACATCACAATTTAGATCTCCTATGAGGATTAGCTTCTTATCTTCATTATCACATTTTGCTAAAAAGCTTGCCCAGTAATCAAATTTATTCATAAGAGAATTTGGTGGTCTATACCATGTGCTTATTAGCAGTGATTTATTGTAGGGTAAACTTAATTCAATGCAGACCATCTCAAGTTCATCAGGGATTAGATCAATTCTATCTGAGAATGATATGTTTTGGCGAACATATAGAACCACACCACCACCAAACCTATTTCGATCTTTACGAATTATATTAAAACCATCAATATGTATCTCATTATTTGAAATCTGATTATCAATTTTGGACTCATTAATTGCAAGAATGTCAAGGGCGTTATTGTTAAGGATTAAGTGAATTTCATCCAGATGTTTCATTAAGCTATTTACATTTAAGTTGGCTATCTTCAAACCTTTACTTTTGGCGATTATGTTAATTTCACTATCTATGCCTAATAAAGAATTGCTTGGCACATCTTGACAATTTACTTGTTCACGTTCATTATCGCATTTAGTAGTTCTGCCAGATGGTTTATCGTGTTCTTTGGAAAATCCTGACGGGAATGTTTTTGTGGGCGCAGTGAACTTAAGGATTGCCCATCCCTAAGGAACTTAATAAAATGTGTAGCTAGTATGGCAGTCCCCTTTGCATTTAGATGCAGGCCACTAGAGTTCAAACATGTCTCATCTATTGACATATTACTTATAAATGTCACATCATGCTTAGATGACAAACTCTGAACTTTCTCATTAATTTCTTCTATTTTTGATATTAAATCACTATCCTGTCTCAATGTAAGTCCAGAAATTCCAATTTTAGAATTAGGGAATTTCTGTTTAGCTGTTGTAATAAGTTTTTCCATGTTACCAACACATTCGTCTATAGATTCAACAGGGACATCATTTGTCCCTGCGTGAATAACAACATGAGACGGCTCCGGTTTAATATTAATTTTGGCAAGCTCATTAGTTATTTCTATAGTTGTTTTACCTGGATATGTGAATTTATAAACTTTCCTTTTTGAGAGTTTTACCGGACTAACATTTTTGATTATTGAATCCCCAATAAGTGCAATACCTTTCTTTGGTACTCGACACTGTTACCACTTGTACCTTGCGTTCTGTCATCCTTGGGCTCTGTAGATTTACTTGTACTCTCAGACATATTTTGACTAGGTGTTGGTTGTTGTATATCAGAATCAATATTAATTACGGAAGCATCAAAGTCACTGTTATTGTTTAGTTCATTTGCCTCGTCCTCTAAAGACGAGAACTGGTTGTGCAGCCTTGTAACCTTGTTACCTTTTTGATTCTCACTTCTTGTATGAACCGTACACCATGGATTTCTTGGTTGAGTCGTTTGACTGCGAACGTTGTCCCCTACATCTTTAACAGCATTAGCACAATCCTCATTCATTAACCGAATAACCGTCACGAGACTAGCTTTTTCGCTTTCCGCAGCTACTAATTTAGAACTGGTTTCGGACAATAGACATTCAAGTTTACGTACGTCAGATTTAAGTGCCATATTTGCTTTTTTTAATAAGTCGTTTTCTTGGGCAAGTTGATTATCTCTCACTTGGCTATTACGAATTTCATACCCATCTACAAGCTCGTTCAATACTATGGTCGTTTCGGATTTATATATTTCAAATTCGTTAGACAATGCATTCAAGCGATTCATAACATCATCCAATGCGTTTCCCTCCACACATATCGAAATTTCTTTAAGGGTTTGCTCAGATCCATTTGTAGCGCCATTATTAGTTGAAAAGTGTGCAGAGTCATTTTGAGAAGCATCAAAATCCAACAGTTCAGCACTCGACATGTTCGTATTTACCATAAAGTTATTAATATTCGGCAGGGAAGGCATATGCGTGGGTGATACATCAGCAAAGTCGTCAACTCCCAAATTGCTTATGTTATTCGGTGAAATAGTGGCTATTCTTTGCAGAATATCGGAGTATTCATCTTTCATTGGACCATCCAACAACACACTTCGGTTTTCGTACCAGCGTACAGTGATATCTTTCGTCTTCAGCTGTTTACAACCGCCACGCGGAACCTTCCACTCGCCTTTGATGTTTTATTCGACAACTACTACATTTAATTAACAACCTCAACAACTACAACAACAGTAACCACATGTAGCCACAACAGTGAAACAATGGTCACCTATGTCAACAGTGTGTGCAGATACAGTATAAGTTCCCTTAGAGTACCTATTTTTTAAAATTGCATTAGAAGCTAGAGTAGACGATGTGAAAATGAACAAGCTCGTCTATCTGAACAATCGAAGCAGGGAACTAAGTTCAAGTCAGCTTTATAGAACAAGTCAGCCTTACTAGGAAATACAAAGAAGAAAAATTACTTAATGTGGTGCTGTTGGTCATGTTCGTCGAAACTGCCCTGAAGAAAAGTCAAACCAAAGACCTGAAATTTGCAAAGACGGTGAAAGACCCAATATTCTGACAGTGAATCCGAGAATCACTACACATGATTCACTATCACTCAAACAAGTGTTGATATACTTAGAAAGGCATATAACTAAAATTTTGATTTTAATTATTACAATAAGATTTTCGTGCACAATAGACTGATCAGTTGACCTTAAAAGTCCTTACATCACTTTACTAGGTGTCAGACAATGGATAGTTGACACACATGTGTCCCACATTGCATTGCGTATACACCTGATGTTTTGATGGAAGCACTTCTAAGGGTTATCGATGTTTTAAATTAAATAAGCATTTTTGACAATGCCAAAAATAGGTACGCACCGGCACTGTGTACCTACAATCCGGGTCAAAACCATCCACTGTACAACAGTCCTCTGCGTTTTACTATCTCTCAACCCATTTGCAGATGTACAGTAATATTCACTGTTTGCATTTTTTCACTACATAAATTTGCTGCTTTATTTAGCATCAACGATATTAATAACAAATGTTCAAAAAGTAAGAAGTAATTACTAATCACCAGGTTTTTTCGAATTGAATTACTTTAAACACAAAATATCCACCATGTTGTGACGTCATTGTTGCCATAGCAACGGCAGTTAGGAGTAATTTTTTAAAAATTCTGAACTCCTTACCTATTGTGTTATACAAGTCAGGTACTCTTTGTTTTCAGATTAAACAAATAATAATTCTCCAGAAATTCATATCCAAATCAGAAAATCTTTAATTTTTAAAAAGTGTAGCGAGCCACCTTAATCCCAAGAATCGAAAATTATTCAGCAGGCGTTTCCCCGCCTTTCTCGCCCCGCCCACAAATCCCCACACACTTAAATTATCGCGAACGCACGGAGGTAGTTAATAACAAAACGCCTGTGGAGGAGGTAGTACGGACTGCGTACCTACAATCCTGGTCATAACCATCTGCGTTTTAACATCACTCAACCCATTTGCGGAAGTACAGTGTTTACATTCTTTCACTACATACACGTACTGCTTTATTTATAGCATCAATGATATTTTAATATTAAAATAACAAATGTTCAAAAAGTAAGAAGTACTTACTGAGTGCCATGTGTCTTGAGCTTTTCCATTGATATTTCATACGTTCCAGATTCATTAGTAAATTGACATCCACAACCTACTTGGCGGCATTTTGTTCCGTCGCCAGTGACGAACGTAATGAATGAAAAACACAAGGTAACCAAGAGAACGCTTGATAATTTGGACGTGGTTATTGCCATGTGCATAACTGTTTAATTTCCTCACTGTAAGAACCAAATAATAGTCAATCACATCTGGAAAAACAAACCAAATTTCATGTTCAGAATTTTACGAACGGGTGACCTGAAGTTGCATTTTTCGCATCTGCATGCTCCCACTTACTTTGGTCCAAAATTGTATACAAATTTTCGTTCAAAAATTCCAACTACTAAAACCATTTACATTTGAACATTTTTCTCCCAATTTTCGTCGAAATTGAAACAAAATGTGACAGATTTGCCCTTGGCCTACGGCCACTAACCGCACAAATCTTCGCATTATTCAAATAAACTGTTGACAGTTTTTGAATTACTGCTGACAAACAAATGCACACACAAATAAACTGAGGTGTGTGTATTAAAATATGAAAACATATAACCTCCTGGTGGAAGTACTCTACCTCTTGAAGTATAAATTGGTGGAAAACCCTAGAATATCTCTTTTCTCAGTCAAAAGATTATACAAATATGTTACCTTTGGTAATTTTAATGTATATTTCAAACACTCATTAATAATTCATAATTCATACGCTTATTGGCAAATCATGTCAACCATAATATGTCACGTGCAGTGCCTTTAAACCTGATAAAACACTCCTAATTAGTATTCTTTATATAAAGAATACTAATAAGGCAGTTTTAATTTAATTTAATTTAATTTAATAACTTTAACATCTCCCAAAAGGGCTTTTCAGATATTAATAACAAATGTGCTAAACGAAGTCAATATTAATGCTAATAGATAACTAGTTAAAAACTAAGAGTCGTTCAAAAATTGTTGAAACAGATATGTTTTTAATGCTATTTTACAACATTTTACATTCCTCAAATTGTTCCCAGATTTAACATTGTCAGCGACAGGTCAACGCTCACAGTATCTATTGTAGTCGTGTCCTCATTAGTATTCTTTATATAAAGAATACTAACAAAGCAGTGTATCTATTGAATTTGTAGTCGTGTTTGAAGCCGTTTAATAAACTCGCAGGTCGTGTTTTATTAGGTCTAAAGCAGGGTCTAAAGTCACTCGCGCTGCACGCTCGTGGTTTTAAACCTAATAAAACACTCCTGCTCGTTTATTAAACAGTACATAACTTACTGTACTTCATATAATAACTACAGTGAAACACGCAATTTGATTGGTCAATAGCCGTGCAGGATCAGGCACACTCGTTCAGGTGCGCGTATTTTCCGTATTTCGCGCTTGCTAGTAACGTACGAAGTTCGAAAATTTCCCGCCATTTTCATTGTTGTTATATAAAACGAAATTAACGTTGGAAATCAAACGAAAAAATTTAAAAGACAACTTGAGACAAGTAAAATTTATTCTAGTTTTATGTTTGCTCTATAATTTGAAAAATGTCGCTTTTATATACTGTGGTCTTTCGCAGCTTACTTACATGTCATCATTGCGTGTATTTTTGTCACTCTGAATAAGTCCATATAATAAACAGAACATTAAACGGTTGCGAGAAGATATGGATTTATGTTCTCGTGTCGAAAACAATACCTTGCCAATACCAAAAAAACAAGATAGTCAAGCAACACACTGTAGTTGGACAATATTTAAATTAATATCGTGTGTATCTTCCAGGGGCAGGTTGTATAAAAACGTCGTTAACTTTAACTATGATTAGCGTTAATCACTGTAGTTAAATCCTTATAACTATGATTAGTTAACTACACGACTTAATTGCGTTGCACAAAACGTCGTTTGTCGGATGATTAACTAATCACGTCATTAACTTACGTGGGGCTTGCGTGGGGCGTTTTAAACACAAAATTACATAAAGTAAACAGCGATTAACGACCGCTGACAAGCATTTTTAACACGATTGTGGACTCGCATTTTGCAAATAGGCGGGAATTTTATTCAAAACAGTGAAAAATAAACTAGAAAACAAGGAAAAAATCAACGAAGAAGGCCATTTTTATTTGAGATGTCTACGTTAAACCAAAGTGTAACTGTTTGGCAATTATATATCATGTTTCTTCGTGTAATCGGCCCTACGTCGTCTTCGAGAAATCTTCCCGTGCAAAAATATATTTTGTTTTCGCCGAAAAACCAAAACGATAGCGTTTGAAGAGTTTATATTGTCAGAAAACATTCACAGGGAAGATAGCGATTGAAAATTCCAGGTAAGCATTACTTTTCATTGTTGTTTTAACTACGTTTTGAGAAGTTAACGATACCCTAAAGCATCGTTAACTTTAAATACGTTTTAACTACAGTTAACGCTAACCACTTTTTATACAACCGAGTTAACTACGTGATTAAAGTTAACCACTATTTAACAACAAAATAGTGATTAAAAAAGTGATTAGAGAGGTTATAAGGATACCCCGGTTCCGGTTTACAGGTGATATACACGTGCCCGTACCCGTAAATCGGGGAACGACTTGTAACTTAAGAAATCCAAGATATTCCTGCGCGTGAAAACCGATCAGAGAATGGTAACTTTCGCTGTTCAGGTTCGCCATAAATTGTTGAAAACTTTAGACGAGCATATGTGCATTATTTATTTGGGTAAGATGTTGAAAATTTTTACTATTTAAACGGCCCACATATAGTAAACAGAAAACACCCGTACCCGTTTGTCTTTTACGTGTAGACCTTGGTTTACCGCGGGGAAACGGGTAGAAATTACGGGTAAAAATGCTGACATCAGCAAAAATTGCTAAACAAAATGGCGATACTCGTACCCGTAAATCGGAACCGGGGTATCTTAACCTCTCTATTAAGAGTTTTATACATCCGGTCCCTGATATCTTGTAAGTTTGTGCATGTATATGTTTGTGCACGGGTCACGTCAGCTACAGCACAAATAACGTAATGTTGTGATGAGTCAAATAACGTCATAATGTTTTTGAGATAATTGTAATCGAAGATGGCAACTAACCAGTGAGCGAAAAGTATTAAAATATGGGCATGTTTTCATCATTGTTCAATGGAAATTATGCAACAGTCGCAATTTTTTCATTATTTGGACCATGGCGAATGTGTCCAAACAACTTGGATGGATTATAATTGAAGATTTTTCAAGGGCGCCCGCAGTAAAGTCGATATTATATGAGAACACAGAAGTTTGATATAACAATGCTTTATTCCTCATAACTCACAATACACAGCTGATGAAGCCTAAGTACTAAAATAAAAGTCATAGCTTAGCGACCTCGCGATATAGCTTCAGTTCGTAAAATCTTTAAATTATTCTATAACAATAAACTAAGGTAAATAGTCATCTTGAATAGTCTACTTCCATGTGATACAAAATAGCCACACCAAAGTTGAAACAACCAATCTAAAGAAACAAACAGACATGTGTAATCCCAAAGGGCGGGAGGGTGGGATTGTTATATCTCACTTCTGTGTTCCCATATAATCTTGACTTTACTGCGGGCGCCCTTGCAAAATCTTCAATTATATTTCAGATAGGATAGACTAACTTTACAATAAATATTTACTTTATCTAAAAATACATTGTAGAATTATGTTGTATAAAACTATTTTTAAATCTATTCGTCCTACTAATAGAAACGTTAAAAATGTTTTCTTTCCTCATATTATAATTTGAAAAGTTCTTACTTGGTAGAAATTGGTAAAGCTTATGACTTTCGTCATTTGCAATGTCATTAAATAGTTTAGTAGTTAGAATTTGTCTTCTATTAAATAATGAGTCAACTTCCGCTTCTACCAAAGCTTCTGCATAAGGTAACGTTGGGAAGATGATATGAAGGGCTCGCTTCTGTAACTTCTCCAGATCTTCGCATAGGTAATTGGGTAAGGAGTCGTGGAAAACGGGACAAGCATATTTCATCACAGGACGCACACAGGTCAGGTAAAATGTTAGTAAATCCTTTGTACAGATTTTTGTTCTTTTTAGTTGACAAAGAAAGAAGAGTATTGTTGAAACTTTCTTCACAATCTCTGAGATGTGGGTATTCCATTTAAGATCGTTCGTAATTCGCATGCCCAATATTTTTGCAGAAGGGACAACTTCGATCGGCTTATTTTTAACATACACGGGTGTAAACGTACGCCCAGGTCTTGCAAAGGTAATTTGAAGCTCTTTGCATTTCTCTTCGTTTAACTGAAATTTATTTGCAGTTGATTTCCTTGTAAACTCGTCTTACCTGCGATTGGATGCTACTGGCTTCGTGTTTAAGGACAGTCTCGGAGATTGTAGTATCGTCCACATACTTCCATAAATCTATATGCGCTACTTCTAGGTCATTTATCATTATAGCAAAAAGCCAAGGACCCAATTTAGTCCCTTGGGGCACGCCTGCCGGAACCAAACCCCATCCAGAATAACAATCCTGGCATAACTTGACGCGCTGTTCACGGTCTTTGAGAAAATTAACGATCCACCCAATGATTCGCTTTGGTATTTCGAAGGTAGTAAGCTTGTCTGCGAGAATACCATGATCAATTAAGTCAAAGGCTTTTTTGAAATCAAAAAGAAAGACCCGCACCATAGAACCGCTTCCGTCCGTTTGTTTTTTCAACTTATGTATCATGCTTATTAGTGCATGAGTCGTTGATGATTTGGGAATCATTCCAAATTGATTTATGTCAATCTTTCTAAGGACAGCAGGTTTAACAAAATTTTCGACAACGAAATCCTCCGCCACCTTTGATACAACAGATGTCAATGAAATGGGGCGTAGGCTCTTATTCACGTCTTTTACAGGTTTCTGCTTTGGAAGAGGGACAATATCCGCTTCTTTCCAAGACTGCGGAAGATAGCTATCTCTATACGAAAGATTCAAAATCTCTTTTACAGGATCGGCCAGTAGATCAGCATTTTCCTTCAGAACCCAGCTGGGTATCCCAACTCTGGGGTTACCTCAGAAAACGTCTTTGTGAGCCTTGGTAATTTAAACTCAACCCCTTCCGGCATGATGCGCATATAGCGCAAAACCAGAAGTTCCATCTCTGAAGAGCGTTTAGGTGCTGTAAGAGCAAGCAAAATAGTCAACTTTAACCTGAGTATCAGGCCCTTATGTTTTCATTCGCCAGGATTAATTGGCGGCGGCGAATGAAGGAGGGCCTGATACAATTCTTTACCGCGGCGCATGTAAAAAGCCAGATTCTGGCTTTTTCGTCTGATTGGCCGATTAGACAAACGATTTTTAAATCTGTCATTTGATTGGCTGGTGCTAATTAGATTATATTATTGTCAGTTGTTGATATATTTTATAACGATCACAACTACAATTATAGCCGGCCCACTAAACGGCTGAATTTAAATTAAAACTGCAGTAAAATTAGAAAATAATCGCAAATTAGGGAAATATATTGCAAATGTAGCTTATGTTAAATCGCCATCAGATTGCACTATCGACTAACTGACGTATAGTTATAAAGTATACTTAATATATATATACTTTATAATTATACGTCAGTTTGTTGATAAATACGGTATTAAAGCGGCATGTAAAGTCTGTAAAGCTCGTTGTAGTCACTGAAACCTCTGCGGAGGAGAGAGCAATCGGGTGGCGATTTAATATAAGCTACATTTGCAATATATTTCGCTATTTTATCTGTGATTATATTTGTTAATTTTATAAGTTCATTGCAGTTTTAATTTAAATTCAGCCGTTTAGTGGGCTGCTATGCTATAATTAGATTGTTGTTGTCGTTGTGTGAAATTTAAATTTCTCCTGCGACATTTTGATTGGATACTAAATATAAACTTTGCTGTGGGTGGAAAGCGATCAGGTTAAGTTTTGTGTCAGGCTCTATTTGTAAAATAGAGCCCGATACTCAGGTTAAGTCAACTTTTGCGTTAGGAGTTTATGAGAGGTCTTCGTTTCTAGGAAGTGAGCGCAAATAGATCAGCACAGTATCCACGCTCCAAGATTGCTGATAACGTGGTAGCGCGGGTCGGAGATTCCGAACCCCTTTTAGCAATCGAATGACTAATGGCTGTTGACCGTCAATAGGCGGAAGGACGCCTGATAATGCAGAGCGATATGTATTCAATGTCCTATATTCTAATCCTTCATTGAACGAATGAGCAAGAAAACTAGTTATATCGGCCAAAGAGGTGCGAAATGGACCAATTTCCCGGCCGAGTCACTAGCTATGCCATTTTTTCCAGGTGGAGTTGTGAACTGCGTTTGTGCCTGGCCGCCAAGCTGTCAAGATGAGCTTGGAAGCGTCTGCATGTATCGCTTGATACATGCCAAGCGGCTAATTGAAGAGTCTGGTTCGCCATCAAAGGGTGTATCTCCCCCCCCCCCCCGGTAGCCTGCGTAGCAGGCGGTATTCGCGGGCACGAGAGAATGGGAAGCTAGAAATACCGCCTGCCCAAAAACTACACATTCTGAGTTCTCCCCGGCAGCTGGATGCCGGAGCATTATGATTGGTCAGAATGTTGATTTTCAATTTTTGATTGACAGGAGTAAGGAATTAGAATAATTAGTGCTAATTTTAGAAGTTACTGTTGCCGTATTTATAATATAAACTATTGTTATTTTCGTAATTGATACCGATATATCGAGTGATGGCATACACTAACCAAAAAACTCAGAGATCCCAAGGATAGTGCAAAGTTGATATGACAACTGACCTGAAAGTACTAAGGGGTGTGCACACTATAAGGGGCCCATAAAGCAATGCCTGGCCCACATCGACGCTTTATCGTGCATGGTCTGTATTATTATAGTCTGTATACACTACAGAATTTTTAATTGATTACTTCAGTATGCTGTTTACATTTCCAGAAATATAATTTTACCACACATACTAACGGAACATAATGACAAATAGCATACAGTCAGTATAACTATAGTGTAGACTGCAGAAAATGTAACTGAAATTGCAGACTTGGCATATAATATGCAGACTTTAAAAAACTCATTAATAATTCATGAGGAAAATACAAAAGAAATGAATGCTTAATCAATATTTGTAAATCGGATAAAGATTTGTCCTGATTTACATGATTTCATGGAAATTCGGGCAAACGCTAGGAAAAATCAAGAAAATTCGGGCAGATTTATGAGAAAATATGTTAAAATCAGGTTATTTCTTTACAATTCTCCATAAAAATTCAGGCAAACTGCCCCCCCCCCCCCCAGAAAATATCAGCCCCGTAACCCCGTTCTCCTATGTGTTTTGCAAATTTAATACGTCAATTGTACACCTGTTAATACGTTTTCAACAGGGAAATATAAAATGCTTAGGGTTCATTATTTATCGGTTGGGGGGGCGCTGGTAAAATAATGGGGGGGGGGGATATATTTTATAGGTGTAAAATAAAAAGAGTGGTTTAAATCTTTTTAAGAAGTGTTTTGGGGAGACAATAAAATTTTATAGCATTGATATAAAGAAGATAGTATAGAGATAGTGGCGTAGCCAGCGTAAAAGGAGTGAGCCATTTTAGGGGAGGTCTGGGGGCACGCTCCCCCAGAATATTTTGAAATCTAGGGTCCCCGAAATGCGATTTCCTGCATTTCAGGGACCATCGGGGTGTGAGTTTGCATAAGTCCGAAGACTGTATAATGCATAAAAGACATGATTTTTCGTGATGGAAAATGATGGATTAAAATAATGCAAGTTACTTTTAAAACCGAATGATGATTGAAAGTAAATATATTTTACATTTAAAAACCCAAAGTAAACCCTTTCTTCTTGGGGCATATCTACTTACTTAGACAACATTATACACAATTATATTGTGGATTTGGATTTTATTTCACCCCCCTCCCCCCCCCGTTGGCTAAATCCTGTGCAGCATCCCCAAGTTGAAGGTCCTCTCTACGCCCCCGGTTGTAAAGAGCACACAAAAGAATAGGATGGGAAGAACTACCATACGGCCATACTATGTTCTTCTTAACTTTAATGTTGGAGGGGGATGAAAAATTTTCAGACTGTTCTAAAGGGGTGGACTACATTTTTAAACACATTAAAAGGGAGGGTCATTTTTATTATGCTATTTGAATTTTAGAATCCACCAGCTACTCCCCCCCCCCCCAACCGATAAATAATGAACCCTGAGTATTTTATGTTTCCCGGTGTACAATTCACGTATTAAATTTGCAAAACATATAGACTACAGACGTATAAACAACATGGCAAACATGCACTTTCATGTACTACAAAAACTCTCTGACAGCCTGTGAGCAATATACTACATTTAAACCTTTTTAGAGTCTTAGAACATACAAATCTTTATTCTATATTAATGAATTACTTTTTCTACGTCGTGCGAGGCTTCGAAATCCATCAATACGCATAGGAGAACGGGGCTGATGTTTTCTGGGGGGGGGGGCAGTTGAAAGTTTGCCTGAATTTTTATGGAGAATTGTAAAGAAATAACCTGATTTTAACATATTTTCTCATAAATCTGCCCGAATTTTCTTGATTTTTCCTAGCGTTTGCCCGAATTTCCATGGTTTTCCAAAATTTTGGGGGCAGTTGCCCCCCCCCCCCCCCCCTGTCTCGTACGCCTATGTCAATAAGGCATTTACAACATGAACATAATACGAAGCCAAAGTGAAAGTGTGAAAGTGAAAGAAACGTTAAAGAAAGCGTGCTAATTCCCGTATTTTACTCATATGTACTCGTATTTTACTCGTATGTACTCGTATTTACTCGTATTTACTCGTGTGTGCTCGTATGTTATTCGTGTGTACTTGTATGTTACTCGTGTGTTACTCGTATGTACTCGTATGTTACTCGTATGTACTCGTATGTACTCGTATGTACTCGTATGTTACTCGTATGTACTTGTGTGTTACTCGTATGTACTCGTGTGGTGTTTTAGTCACGATCTGTAATTAGTACTATTTTTAGTTCTATTTGCTCCCGATGCCCGCAGCAATCCCTACCTTGCAGGTACCCTTACTAGTACAATACATTTTATCAAGGGGGCCAAAAATTTTGCCAGGGGGGGGCCAAAATTTTGCCAGGGGGGGGGGGCGGGCCCCCCGGCCCCAGCCCTGGCTACGCCTCTGACCAGTGCGCTTACACAGAGTAGATACAAAGATACATATATCTATGTATCTATTCTGTGGCGCTTACGAGAGGCATTCACCCAGTGCATTCACCCCCCTGAACATCTGGCATCTTGAATATTTACAGGGGGGTGAATGTCTCTCGTAGCGCACTGGCTAGGAACATAGCGACAGCACTGCACAGTGCAGCACAGGGTTACGTCAAAATAAAAATCATAGGCGCCGGCAAGAAGTCGGACTTGACGACGCTTTTTAGTAAAGCGGCCTTCTGTATGGTCTCCATTCTCTGCGGGAGAATTCTGGAGTACTAAGCTTTCGGTCGTGCTGTAAGGGAAATAGACTGGCGAGAGTTGGGATCTCGGTGAATGTGACGTCAGGCCAGTTGGCATTATAAAGGTTGGTGTCGGCAAGTGTTGATCGTCATGTCTTGGTTCAGCTTGCATGGCCTGAAAAGGGACTCCGAACGCAACATTTCGGGTCTTAATGCAGCACTCGCCACAAGAAATCAAAACAAAATTAGGCGAAGCAGTCGACCCAGAGGGAAATGTATGTATTGGTTCAATTTTGATTCTTTTTTCGATCTAAAAATATTAAATTTTTAACAATGAAATTTTGTCGCCTATTTCAGGTTTTAAACATGGCGGCCGTTGTAGAGGTTATTGGACTTCTTGAGCGTACTCCGCTAACAAAGGAAGCTTTAGAGGTAAAGTTTGGATATCAAGATTGTCTTTATAAAGCTAAGAATAAAATTTTTATTATAGAATAACTTGAGAATATGGTGATTTATTGTTTGATATAGTTGACGTTCTATAGCCATCATTCAAGTGTCTGACTAAATATATTATTTCATTTTAGCAAAATTAACATTAATTTCCTCCTGATGTTAAGTACAATATATTGCAATAATTTAATATCTATTAAGAAATAAAGAACACTATGTATTATCACTCACTTGCAAATCAATTATCAAACTATTTTGTGTTAGAGTATGAATATAATTTATCAAACCCACATGGCAACTGAATGATGGTAGTATGATGTTCATCTTGCAATCAGGCACTAAAATTCTTTAATATAATTTTTCTGGTTACTGTTTAAATTATTCACCTAAAGATGCTAGAAAATTGTCTGTAAATATTTTGTACAATTAAAATTGTACAATAATATTAATGTCCACAAGTGACTGGCGTGATGCTTTCTGGCGGACAGGTGCCCTGCCCCCTGTCTTGTACACCTATTTTAATGTAGAAGGACGGTTGACAAATCAATTGATTTCATCCCACAATGTCACCATTTAACATCTAGTTTATCCAGAAAAATACCAACTTTTTAGCAATGGCGGATTCTGAGCTAACCCTCTCCCCCCTGCACGGAACAAGTCCACAATCCCTAACAGCAAAACTTATAATAATCCAGGTTCTAAAAAGATGCAAATTCAAGAAATCATCATTCAGCCATGTTGTTTTCTTGTATGTATAAAGATACCGGTACCATTTGTTATGTAGGCAATTAGGCATCCCAGACTCAACATACACTGATAACTGTGTTATATGTAAGCTCTTAGCCAAGGAGTATGTTAATTCACATACAGTAAAGAGTTGTGGCTGATAAGTGTAGTGTGAATACTAGGTATTTGTGTTCATGCACTGTTTGAGACAAAACTTTGCTAGAAAGATATTTTGTTTTCATTAACAATGTAGCCTGGATCAAACGAGGATGAGAATGCATGCAAGTTGGTAATCACACAACCTTGGTAGTTGGTTAGCTGTTCTTTATGCTCTCCCAACACTACCATGTTTTCTATTTCAGTTAAAACATAGTTGGAAGACTCATCAAACCTTTATTTTGTTAATATACACTGTAACAATGTGTGACTGCCATCTCTTATCAACTCTAACACCCTTGTTTAACTGGGGGCTTAACTGAATGTCTGAAACAGATAAAAGCATGCTGTGGCTGTAGCCAATTAATGTCAGCTAGCACATTACTGTACATTATGAAGAAAGTATCTCCCCCTTTTTCCCTCCTCCATTTTTTTTATTCCCATCAAAGACCTACCTTGTTAATTAAACAGTATTTCATGAGAGAGGTAAACACTATTTGTAAAGGAAGCTGAAATAATTTTGTCTTCACCATGCATGATTAGACAACCAGCCAAGTGTTGGAGAATATCCAGCAGCGGTCAGGAAATGTTTAACAAAATATCTTATATCTAGCAGGAAGTTTTTGTTATCTTGTGTACTGAAGTGCCATATTATTTACTTATTGTTTGCAAAAGCATTTTGCAAGTCGAGATAGTCCACCGCAATTGTTTGTCACAATAGGGAGTTTAAGCTTCACGTTTCCGGGAACTGCAGGTTTGAACTTTCTTGGCAAAATTTTCATTGAACAGTTTTGTTTCATATTTTCTTTCTTATGTCGAAAGAATACTCATGCAGTGCAGTTTTAAAACAGCAAGTTCATTTACTCTTTATTGCCTGATACCGCAACATTTTTCTTTGCCTGGCGTTTGCCGTTTGACGTATAACGCGAAGCTTAAGCTCTCATGTGTTCTCTGAAATCTACCATGCATTCTCTGAAATCCACCATGCGTTCTCTGAAATCTACACATGCAGAACGTTTTATATTTAACTTACACAGGAAATTTTTGTTTTGGCAGGAAGAGAAATTTATTTTCTAGGCCTGCCTGTCTCACTCCCAATCCTAACCCTAACTATTGTAGTAAATTTCTAAAAAATAATTTAACAGTGAAAACATACTTATAAAATGATCCACTTACCTCCTACCATTTGCACATTACTAAAAACGTGTTTGTAACTTGTCATACTGATTATTTCATTATTGTGTTATTTAATTGCTATTGAACTTTCAAGTGTTAACAGGTGACTCAAATGTCTTGTTATGATTGCTCTTAAATTTGAAAAATAATAATGATAATATAGTGGCTTGAAATGTCCATTGATTTACAATGACCTGTGACTTTTTAAGACTTGTAAAATAAATTTGTTCACCACATTGGACAGTTGTCCATTTTTTCCCATATTTCGGCCTTTTTTTTGCAGAAAAATATGAATGGATATATGCCCGATAATTAAATTAACCGTGAGGTAGACAGCTGTTTTGCTTTTGATTGTCTTTTTTATCAATTAGTTTACTTTTGAAGATATATGTGTTTTGTAACTTACCTAGTATATTTTTATTTTACAAGTTTTGGCTTGTTTTGGCTTCAGCTATGAAAAGTAGAATAAGTATAATCATGAAACACACTAGCAGAGAATTGATGTCACATGACAGAAATTCTCCAATAGTGAGCCAATATTGGTATAATATTTAAAAAATGTATCATTCAACACGACATGCACCAGGCGGACAAATGCCAGTGAGTAGAGAAACCGAGCAACAAAATTAAGCAAACAATAAACAAAATTACATACAGTGCGAATTGTTCATAAATATCAGCAAAATCATCAAATATCACGGTTACGGGAATTTGACGAAAAGACAATCGTCCCTGCATCTGTAAAGTTAGCGATAAAAAATGCTTTCTTAAGTATAGACTATTTTTATTTTATTCTTCTTTTTTTGCTATTTGAAATATTTTCTTTCTATACCCGCACTAGATTAATAAGTTCACTCTATTTTATGTAAGATGCGCTGGTACGTGGATGGTAAGGATCTTAAAAATATGGACTTTATAGTCATTGTGCATGAAGACTGTTTTTATTGTTTCATTAATAACTTCTTATTAACCGAACGCGAAGTCTGTACAGAGAAATATCGGACCGAGGTCTTTTTTTGTGCAGACCGAGCCCGTAGGGCGAGGTTTGTACAAAAAGACCGAGGTCCGATATTTCTCTGTACATACCGAGCAAGCGAGGTTAATAAAAAGTTTATTATATGGCATTTATAGGTATTTTTACTTGAAAAAAACCCAAGAAATGCATGATTTGAAATGCATATTAGTAGCGTGGTACACATTTGCTCGAAGAAAAAAAAATACCAATGTATTCCTTCTTTTCCACTAAAACCCATTCGCAAATATCTTATCGATAACAAATTAAATTATAATTTTAAAATTTTCAATTAGTTTTGCTGTTTTATTTTAAAATGCATGCGTTTGTTTTTACGTAATGGACCGCCGGTCCATTGCGGGAAAATAATGGACCGCTGAAAGTGCTTCTCAGCCAATCACAGTCCGCCTGTCGAGAATTGCCCCCCCTGATAGTTCTCAACACAATATGTTTTAGTTTTCTTTAGTTTTACTGTCGTTCCAATTGAAGTGTTGCTCAAATATTGATTCAATACATTACCTCGGGCTGACCAATTCATTTGATCAAGTTCCTGGAGATATTCATACACTTCTTGTGAAAGAGCCAATTCCAAGTATTTGATCATTTCTGGTCACTTCCTTTCTATTTATGATTGGTTAGTTGCACAAACAACAAAGGTGATTGGTGCATTCAAACTATTCAACAGGAAGTTTACAATTATACTAGGAAGTGTATGAATATCTCAAGGAACTTGATGAAATGAATTGGTCAGCCCGAGGTAATGTATTGAATCAATATTTGAGCAA
>CACRXK020009947.1:0-18378 GCA_902702795.2 Paramuricea clavata
CGTCGTCCTCGTCGTCCTCGTCGTCCTCGTCGTCCTCGTCCTCCTCGTCCTCCTCGTCCTCGTCCTCGTCCTAGTCCTCTTCCTCTTCCTCTTCCTCCTTCCTCTTCTTCCTTCCTCTTCTTCCTTCGTCTTCTTCCTTCGTCTTCTTCCTTCGTCTTCTTCCTTCCTCTTCTTCCTTCCTCTTCTTCCTTCCTCTTCTTCCTCTTTCTCCTTTCTCTTCTTCCTCTTTGTTCTCGTCGTCCTCGCAGCAAATAACATATACATATCATTAATATTCAGCAAATCTATCAGCAAACGCAAACGACAAGAAAGACATTGTTTTGTCTATTGTTGTGAAGACAATCACAATAGTCTAAAGCTTCTCAAGAATGTGAACGACTAATTATAATGATTAATTATAAGCGTTAAGTTGACTAAACTTAAGACGCTGGCTTAGTTTCTCAAAGCGGAGAAGAGTAATGGCTCCAATCTGGCTATCATATAATAATCATAGTCCAATAAAAAAATCGCGAACCGTAAAACCACGACATGTAAATTTGCTTTTAGCACAAGCATGCAGTTATGAAGCCATGACTAATTCAAATAATTTGTTACCTTAACTTAAGCCGCGTTTGCGCGGCACATACACGATTGTCCCGGAGCCAACGGCGCAGAGCGCCGTTCCGGGCGTTAGACCGGGGTGAGGGTACTAATTCCGCCCGGCTATTTACACGGGCAAAAGGGAAGCATTAGCGAAGTCTAAAGGGAGGCATTAGCGAAGTCTAAAGTTCATCAATGATCGGGGGCGTGGGTCATCAACCGCGGGTGCTCATCCTCCCTCATCTCAAAAATATGGCTGTTTGCCAGGAGTGGGATAAACAAGATTTCAATTTTCAAAAGCATATATTTGGAAAAGCACGTTTCACACAATAAGCGTTGAAGCAAATTTTGTTTGAAGAAATAAGAAGAATTGATTTACTGTGGAAAATCGTGGAATATAAGGCAAGTTTGCTTTGCATGTTTAATGTTTATGAATTTTGTTGCTTTAATTTATTGCATAAAACATACACTGCTTTCCTTCTCAATGAAGCTGTATCAAAGTTCGCTAAATTACCCTGTTTAAGTTAAGAAAAAAAGGCAAAGTTTGCTTAATTATCCTATTTAATTTAAGAAAAAAGGTTAAAATTTAAACCAGAATAGCTAGCGAAACATGATAAAAATTAAATTTCAAAAAATAGCTTAAACGGCTGTTTAACGTACACATCTGACTGGAAAAATTGTTGACTTTGGGGGGCTGAGCCCTCACCCCCCTATATTTTTTGCACGTTGGATAATCCTGACGGCAAGCGAGAATATTCTTTAGAATAGGCCCTTTCAAGGTTTATTCCGCCATATTGCCGGGGGTGCAAAACATTGGGGCGAGCGCGCGGCCAAGCCATGGCTGCCATATATTTTACTAATGAGTGAGCGATAATTTTGTGTGGACATTTTGTTGATTTTCTTATGCTATATTAAACGATAGTCCAAATTTTTATATTCTGGCTGATCTGTGTGTATTTTCAAACTACTGGTAAAGATTTCAATGGAATCTGATTGGGGAAAATCCGTGAATATGCTGATTTCTTCGACACCTTTTGGCGAGCTATTTACAGTGGGTTCACGACAACGAAACGCCGAAAACAGGGCTTTTTCGTCTCTGTTTGTTTAAACAAAACAACATTACAAAAGAATCATGTTTAAAAACAATACAACAAAGCCGTCGGGAAAGAAGAAAGACGTCCAGGTGCGAGAGTGTAACCTGATACCAATGTCAATCTCACCTTTAATATCGAATCCAAAGGGTATATATTCAGAGATATTGAGTTTGAGTTGTTTATATCTTATGTTCTCATAGGAGGATTATATTGCAAATGGATTATATTACGAGGATTTCGTTGGGCTGTGGGTTGACAGAGTAGGAAAAAGGTTGAACTTGTGGCAAGAGCATTTATTAAAGCATATGAATTGGGTGCTTCAAAGAAATTTACAAGGAACAAATTTTTGATAGATTAATTAAGAAGGAATACCAACAATGGCTACAAACTAATGATATTATTAAGTGCGAGGCTAGCACTCTGTGCGATGAATATTGGAAAGATGACATTCAAAAACATGGCCACATCTTGATGATGGAATGCTATACATTCTATGAGTAAAGGCAGTGGATGTTGAATATATTGGCAAATACAAAGATGAGAGGGCCTACTCATATTGGATGAGCGGATTTGTTGATATAATTCATGTCGCTAAATGCCCCATTGACAAGACCATGACATTTTTTTGTAAATTCAGTATGTCCATCACAAAGGATGACTCACATATAAAAGTGTGGATGTGTGTCCTTGAACAGCTGGAACAGTTGAGCATGTAATCATGTACTTGCAGTCTTCAATGTATTAAATAAATTATGCTTACAACATGTCAACAAGCAATATATTTCCCCTGCCTGTGTGCCTGTATCAGTGTTCCCCAAGGATAGAACAAAGAAACTTGAAAAGAAGTAAATCCAAGCATGCAAGGTTAAAAATTTAATATTTAGACCAAAATTCTGGCTGCAATTAAACAGTGAGGGAAGAATTTGACCCCAGAAAACCTGAGGACAGAAATATTACCAATGAAAGAGTTTCTTTATTATTTATTGACTTAGTTTTAATTTTTCTCCCCTATGTACAGTTCCATAGACAATATTTACATATTTTTCCTTATATTAATTTGGGCTAAAGACCTATTAGATACTTTGTTAGGCTTTTTGCTTTAGGCCCCTAGTAAAGGTTTATAGTTAACTGTTAGATTTATAATATTTTATTTTATTTTACAGTCAAATCAGAGAGAGCATTTTCAGAGTAATAGAGGAACAATAATATGCAAATAGAATAATATGCAAATAGAATGTTTTCATCAAAAAATGCTGCTGAATTTGTTTTTTGAAGATGTATTGAGAGTTTATGTCTTTATTTTTTATTCTAGTGAGTTCCATACATCAACTCCATTATTAGAGAGAATATGTTTTACATAATTTGTTCTTTTATACCACTTGTGAAGTTTTGATGAGTTTCTTGAGCTATTTTGATGAATTTGATTGATAGTCACAAACATTTATCAAATACTTCAGGCAGGTTTTTAAGATTATTGAACTGCATTGTAGATACTGTTCCTTCTACTTGTGTTTTGCTCTCAGTTGGCTATGGGGGTAGTACTGCCAATGAGAACAACTGAAACTCTCAATATCTCTCAATATTATATACCCTTTGGATTCGCCTACTTTTAGAATTTATCTCTTATATCTAATAATTACTAATAGTATGTCATATAATCAAAGGTGAGATTGACATTGGTATCAGGTTACATTCTCGCACCTGGACGTCTTTCTTCTTTCCCGACGGCTTTGTTGTATTGTTTTTAAACATGATTCTTTTGTAATGTTGTTTTGTTTAAACAAACACAGACGTAAAAGCCCTGTTTTCGGCGTTTCGTTGTCGTGAATCCACTGTAAACAGCTCGCCGAAAGGTGTCGAAGAAATCAGCATATTCACGGATTTCCCCCAATCAGATTCCATTGAAATCTTTACCAGTAGTTTCAAAATACGCACAGATCAGCCAGAATACAAGAATTTGGACTCTCTTTTAATATAGCATGAGAAAATCAATAAAATGTCCATACAAAATTATCGCTCACTCACTAGTAATTTGTATGGGAAACCATGACTGGCCGCGCGCTCGCCCCAATGTTTTGCACCCCCGGCAATATGGCGGAATAAACCTTGAAAGGGCCTATTGCTTTTCATTTTCAGTCGTCATTTAATTAACACGATAATTACTTAATTACTTTACTTAATCGCGTTGTTCATGCGCCGTTGCAAATTAGCTGTTGAAGTACTGAACCCGTTTTGTCTGATTTAAACTCTGCCCGTAGTATTTTCACTTGAGTGTTTTCAGGTTTGTTGATTTTATATACAGCGGCTAATACAGCTGCTCAGGGGTATGTAAAATGTAAAATGGGTAGTTGTAAAAATTATATATTAGATATAAATTAAGCATTATTACCGAGAGATTTAAGGCCAAAACAAGATGAAAATAAGCCTTCTCGCAGAACTTTTACGGACCCCTATAGATATTCATCCCTGCAATACGTCATGAGCTCAAGCCTCACAGCTCCCTCACAGTTTGTTATCCTTGTTGAAATGGGCAGTTCTAATTTTTTCTTAGGATGACGCCTGCAGCTGCTACTAAAGATTTTTCCCGAAGATATTTCAAAATATATGTTTCAGTTTTTAAATATTAGGCTGTAAGCAATATGGAATATCTAAACCAGGAATCAAAATCACTCCCAGTCAGAAATTTTCATATTTTCTGAACCCCGCTTTCCCACTGGGCAAAATTGCTTGGAGGAAGGAAATTCCATTCACCGCATCCTATTTTTTCACGGCAATTTTTGTTAGCTAACCAATCATACAAATGTACACCACCTTCAAAAAATATTACAGAAACCTTGAATTCCATTCCCCTATTGAGACAGAATAATCTATATTTCTAACGGCAATTGTTCTTAATAAAACAAATGTTAATGTTTGTTCTTCTTTGCTATTTACCTTTTGTTCTGCTTCTTCTTTGATCTTTACCTTGTTTTCTTGTTTAATTTTCACTATTTTGATGTTATTCTGAAGCAAAATGCCAGTCCTGTATAAATCGATAACTAAATAGATTATAAGTATTGCCAGTTTTTCAAAATGCAGTAAAAAGTGTATCCAAACACTGGTCATTATCATGTATACAACTAGAAAATACATGCATGCAGAAACCCTCGCCTTACTGACAAAACATTATGTTTTGTGAATATGAAGAATTGGGAAAGTAGTTGTCATGGTAACACGATAATTTTAAGAATAGTTTTAAAATTGAAAAATCCCCCCAAAATATCACTTTTAATAACAAAATTATCAATTTCCCTAACAGATATATGCTAGGTATGTTATTATACGTAATATAAGCTTCAATTTAATGTAAAATTCAACCAGAAACGCTTCGCACATCGTTTTAAAATGTTCTTAAAACTAAACGGCCTTTTATCGAATTATCGGTAAACATTGAGTTTGAAATAAATATACTTTAATATTCAAAAGAAAGGGTAACTAATAAAACTACACTGAAATTATATGCTGTCCTTTCTCACTTACATGCGCAATGATAGCATTAGTTCGATATTCGCAGTACCGCCCACCACTAACAGTTATAAATATATCAATTATAAAACAAACAACACATCTGGATTCAATATTAAAAACAAACTTATCTTCATTAACGCCGGCGACTTTGCTCTATTTTTTTAGACGTTTTTAGAATTTTTTTTCGGCTCTCAGAAAGGTTTTGAAATTTACAAAATCTTGCAAAAATACAACTTCCAAGAAATGTTTGTTATATCGTTCTCGTCAATGCAGTCGTTTTAATGCAAATTTCAAATTTGACCAATCAGTGCTCACTATTCACGACAGTCCGCTACATATTTTGAGTTCGGTGAGGATGACCACCCATGAACGGTGAGCCATGCGCCCACGATATTTGATGAAGTTTAGACTTCGCTAGTGCGTTCCTTTCCCCGGGTGTAAATAGCCGGGTGGAATTAGTACCCTCGCAAGGCGCTTCGCGCCGTCAGCTCGGGGATGACATACGCATGGGCTACCTTCTCATGCACGAGGGGCAATACTTCGCGCATTGAGTGGGGACGTGGGAAAGGGGGGCTTAGAAAATAAACATTAACCTTAAAGGTGGATCATGATATATTCGGAGTAGAATATGAGCAATTTTGTCAACAGTGGTAAAATACCTTAATAATGACTGCTCCTGTATGTTTTCCAGATATTGTCAACCTCACCGCGGCTTCTTGTTCAGCATTGTCAATAAGAGATTCTTCAACTCGCAGTGGAATGTATTACATTAATCCCCAAGGACTAAGTTCATATCCATTAGTTCAAGTGTACTGTAACATGACTTCGAAGGATGGTGTTGGTGTGACAGAGATTGGACACGACCATGAATCGCGAACACTCGTGGTCGGATACGAGAGCCAGGTTCTTACATACGGAACATCAAATATATCATTTCAATGGAACATATTATTGCAATTACGAATCTGTCCAAGAATTGTGAGCAGTTTATAAAATATGAATGTCGTGGAAGCTCCTTTCGAAACGCTGGAGGTCATTATAGTTGGTGGATATCGCGTCAAGGTTCGAAGATGAATTACTGGGGTGGAGCCGCAGTTAACAGCAGTGAATGTGCATGTGGAATGATCGACACATGCGCAGGTGGGGGAAAATGTAATTGTGACGTCAATGACTACACATGGCGTGAAGATAGTGGGTACCTGACAGACAAGAATACGCTTCCTGTTACTGAGCTGAGATTTGGTGATACAGGTGGCCAAGGAGAGAAAGGATATCATACACTGGAAAAACTGCGATGTTGGGGTTAGGATGGAGGAGAGGACATTCAAGTATAGTGCACAACCTGGTCATTACTACATAATAACAGCCTTGATAAGAGTAGATAATCAGAATAAAATGAAATATGAAAGTAGAACTTCATGATGTAGAAAGTATTTGTCGGTAATCATATGCACACCGTGGGTGGTCATATTCACTTACTACATGATTGAGTCAGTTTTCATTGCTATTGATAAAACTGTATTTAGAATAATTACCGGTTCATTAGGTTTAAAAGCACGACGAGAGATGTGATATCAAGCAGGGAGGAGCGAGGCTGATAATTGATTGATCCCAGGGTTGTATCTGTTGTGATCAAGAGACATGACCAAGAAAAGTAAAATATATTTTATAAAGCAAAACAAACAGGCCCAATACAACAAAACTAAATTGTGTTACAGTTAAACAAAACAGCATGCTTCTTTATAGTCTCAGGCCTCCAGGCGTATTGCCACGAATGCAGGCAATAATATAAATAAATTAACATAATCATTACAACCCCCTTTTTAACTAAAGGTTTGAAAATAGAAAAAGTCAGGTTCAATAGTAAGTTCTAGTCAATATAAAAATAATTGTTTATACTATGACTCAGTTCAAAATTATGATCTCACAAAGTCTCGCAGATCAGTAGGTGGCTTTACAACTCTACCAGAACGAGTTTGGTAGTATTGCTGTATTGGGCCTGTTTATTTTGCTTTATTAAATATATTTTACTTTTCTTGGTCATGTCTCTTGATCACAACATGGTGTCAGGAGTTTGGTTCGAAACCACGCCCACATTTGTATACTTTTCTGCAATGTTAATTCTGGCTCTCTAAGAAGACGTTCACGAAGACGGTTGTCATTAATTCCACATATTATAATGTCACGGATGAGGCTTTCGCGAAGTGTTTCAAACTCACACTCAGCACTACGTTTTTATAGATCAGTAACGAACTCATCAAAAGATTGACCATCCCTCTGCTTACATGTAAAGAATTTGTGGCCCATAAATGTAATGTTCTTTCTTGGACTACAGTAATCTTGAAACATTTGTACTACGACATTGAATTCCATTTCCTCTCCTTCGTCGAACTGAAACGTATTATATATTTCTCTACCTTGCTTTCCGATGCACGTGAGAAGTATTGATGTCTTCATTTTGTCAGATTTTCCATCCTTCTCAGTTGCAGTAAGATAGAGTTCTAGTTCTTGGCGCCACTTCTGCCAATTTTCACTAAGGTTGCCTTCGAACCTTCAACAAGATGGCGGCTCAAATTTGTCCATTTCGGTTTGCCTTTCAGGCCTTTAGAGCTTATATATAATCAAATGCGGAACTTAACGACAATTTAATTGTTTAAATTACTCCTGACACCATGTTGTGATCAAGAGACATGGCCAAGAAAAGTAAAATATATTTAATAAAGCAAAACAAACAGGCCCAACACAGCAATACTAAATTGTGTTACAGTTAAACAAAACAACATGCTTCTTTATAGTCTCAGGCCCCCTGGCGTATTGCCTGGCATGCAGGCAATAATATAAATATATTAACATAATCATTACAGTATCTACATACATCCTTTTTAGTAGGGTTATATCTAGATACATTCCTCCTAGTCAGGATGTATCTATATACAAACCCCCTAACAAGCATGTATATATGTAGATACAACTACCACAATAATGAATATTATATAAAGTTACTTACCCGCAGAGTAATTGAGGTTCTCCGAACACCATGTTGAGCACGGAGGATTCATTATGCATTTTCTACACTAGTTTCCAGTTCACCACACTTTAAAGCCATTCTTATGCTCATTCACCATAGATAGACAACCGCCCAAGCTGCCTTCGTGCGCCAGTCTTTCCGAAACGTACTCTAATAAATACAATGTTTGTGGCACCGGGCGAGCCATGCAAGAAGTATATACTACAAATATAAAGATCAAAAATAAATCCCTCCGTGCTCAACATGGTATTCGGAGAACCTCAATTACACAGCAGGTTAGGTTAGTACCTTTGTATAATTTTCATTCTCCTTCATACCATGTTTCGCACTGCAGTATTCATTATGCATGTTCAAAGCAACACAAACATTGTAATGATAACATATATTTGCACAAAACTAAGAAGTTAGTACCGCGCTAGAAAAACACTGTTCGTAAGCTATTGAGTCACTTCGGTAAAACGCCGTAAACACACTTTCAGTAGACCAGTCCACACGTCTTAAATATTGGTCTCCTGCAAAGTCAAATAGGGATACAATGAAGCAGTCTCAGGAACACGACAAAGAGTCAACTGTAGTGGGTCTTCATTAAGTCTGGACGTTTTAAGGTTACAGGACACCTTTGAGTGTTAATTTTGCCTAAAAATTTTTTATTGGATTCCATAAAAGTATTAGACTAGTTCTACTATCTGACCAAGTTTGGACGAAAAATGTTGAAAACTCGCAGAGTTATATATTTAATAAAATGCATTTCACTTGCAATAAGAAAAACATTGAAAATGTAATATTCAAATTCAATTTTCTCCCGAAGAATTTTACGGTAATTACTGATTTTCAAACGAGTTGTGCTCCTGCGGGTTTCAATGAATTTTTCTCAAATTTTCACAGGACATAGCTAAATTGTGTTCGGCTTTGTTCTAATTTTGTATATTTTAATAATAAGGAGCAATTCACACGAACGATTCAGAAATATATTGCAGTTGTCAAAGAAATCGCCGTATCAGCGGAATGACGAAATAAACAAAAATTTCCGAACAATATTTTTTAGAACAACTATTTTACTTTATAAAAATGATATTTTTATAAATATATCTTAAAACCAGCAGGAACATATCTGAAAAGCGTAAAGGTAACGCGACTTAAGATTTTCCTGAATAATTCTTACATTATTTTATTGTTTGTCAATTTTACAACTTTATAATATTTCGCATGCATTGGCTAACATTTGGTGAAAATTTGATGAAAATCGAACTGATTTTGAGCGCGCAGTAGCGATTTTCCACAAAACGCCAAAAAGGGTGTCCTGTAACCTTAAGTAAAGTAGCGACAGCAATGTAATTTTATTTGGTTGAATAATCATAAATGCTGTGTCCATAATAAATAAATAATCATTATAATCAATCACCGTAAATAATGGTGATTAGTAATATTGTTTGAAAGTTCTCAATCAAACCCATTCTCCAATAGTCCCACTTCAGAAGAAATTTATGATGATCACTTTTTCTAATAACCACTCCCTTTCTCCTCACTAAGAATCACATGTGTACTGAAACACATTCATTGGGAGAGGGTGTTCACGTTGATGTACTGTCTATCTTGCTTTCTACGTTTCTGTTTAATCAATAAACCCTCCTCCTTCTTTTTTAATAAACCCTCAAACATACTTGCCATTAATTAACAATTATTCGCCGAAGGCGAGGTGATTATCGGTGAATAAAAACTGAGACGAAGTCGAGGTTCTTATTCACGATAATCACCGAGCCTGAGGTGAATAATTGTTTTAGTATAATTTCATAGGTGATTATTTCGAAAAAAATTTAAAAATGCACATTTATTCGTCTTTTAATTGACAAAACGGCTTCGGCCGCCATTTTAAAAATCGCTTAGGTGATTATCGCGTGATAATCACCTCAACGGTAACCAATCAGCGTGGAGAATTTTCAATAATCACCTATGTAATTATACTAACATCAATTAATCTACGTTTAACCATATCATGTTTGTGATGTTACTCTGAGTGTATGCCCGGCCACGGTGGAAATCGAACCTACGACCTTTGGAATACTAGCCTAGTTTAACCATGTTATGCACCCATTATAAAAGTTGTGTTTTGTTTCAGAATGAATCGCGAGTTTTTGGTTCTGATCGAAAGCGAGGTTGAACGTCGTGATGCTTGGATCACAAAGAATGAAGCGAAGATGACGTTACCTCCTGCGGAGGATGTTCAAGACCTTGAAGGATTTCTACAGCTCAAAAACGCTCATGATGTAAGTTATTGTTCTTATTTACGATCTGATAGGTTGGAAATGTACTATAATAGTTTTGTTTGTGGAAACACCACGTCAATTTATTACTGCAAAGCTTTCGATCCGTAAGCCCGGATCGTGGAATGGTACCGTGAAAATTTAAGACATTTAGTGTGGCAGAGACCTGAAAATAAGGAGTGGTTTTGTGTGTGTCTTTCATCTCTATGACTGAGATTTGATTTCTGCAATATGATATTGGAACCAAACCCTAGCCACAGAGATAAAAAGACACGTGCACTTAAACCGCTTGTACACGCGCAAAAATTGAGAAAATCAACATCTTGTTCCAGGTTGATATCAACGAGCGTGAACAAGGTTGGCGGCCCACTATAAACAGTATTGTCAACATGTTGTTACAGCATTGTTCAACTGTAACAACTTGGATCAACATGGTTGACAACTTGTTTATAGTTGGCCGCACAACATTGTTCACATCTATCGATATCAGCTTGGAACAACCTGTGCGTTTTAAGCCGTGTAGCGCTAATATCTTTTGGAAAGAAAATAAGATTTTTTGTGATGATTTGCAGGGCCAAGATATTAAATTATGCTTATGCAAATTTTTCGCCTTCAGGGTTTTCTAGAGGAACTCAAACGCAACGAAATGTCGGAGTTTGTCAAAGACTCGGAGAACATGAGTGACCTCAACAAACAAACTATCATAAAGATTCGTGAACTTCAAACTCGCTGGTCAGCGGTGCTCGCCTGGGCAACGAAGAGAACAGTGTATCTGAATACCGTGATAGCAAACTGGCGAGAGTTCAGACAACATGAAGTAACAGCGACTGAGTTTATTGATGGCAAAGAGAAAGCTCTTCATGGAATTCATGAAGAAATCAAAGCTGGGAGTGACGAACTTACTAAGGAGAAAGTTGGCCAACTTGAGGTAAAGATCAGTCTAATGTTTTATGTACTATTTATTTACAACATGAGCAGCCGCGCCAAAATCAAACCAAAGATGAGAGTTTCTATATCCGATACAACACGGACACGAATGTTGTAAATGGCTTGTGAAACGTCTTGATGAGAAAATTGAACTTAATGTTTATGTAAATCACCATGAATTAGGTTGCCAACATATCACCGCCTTTTGAAGCTGGAAATGTTAATTCTTTATAGCCTACCAATCTTTTCATGCTTGCAAAAATATTGTAGCAGCTTTCTTACACAGTCATTCAAATACTTTCAGAAATGAATCGTATTAATTAATAATTAATTATAACAAACTTTTGTTTGTTAAGTTTTGTATGTTTCTAACATGCGCTCTAAAGTAACAAGTAAGATATACCAATTGATTTCAATAAAACATTTTCAATGATTCCTTTTCCAATCGGCTAACAAACTTATCAAGTATATTTAGTGCTCTATCTGTAAAATAATGCTAAAATGAAGAGATTTTAGTTTGATAAACCTCCAAGGAGAAATTCTTTGGAATTAGACCAGTTTTTAAGGCAATGAGACAAAAAGTCTAAAAGCCTAATCTTTATTAGGATGGGAAAATTAAATCTACATATTCAATACTTAACGCACAATAACATGGGAAATTTTTTATACACCCTGTATATAATTTTAAAAAATGAAAGCATTTTTATTTTTCTACGCTTTATTCGACTATATTCTACTCATCTTCAAGAATGGATGAAATAACAAGCATAACAGGGCCTTATAAACCCTAGATAGCCTACAGCTACTGTCTTTCTTATAGCCGTGCTTTTCATGAGCCGAACTTAATTCATATTTTACTCGAGTAAAATAGGCGTACTTCCAATTTTGATTTAGACAGACGTGCTTTTCATGAGCCGTACTTAATAATTTCCGCTGCTTCACTTCGAAACCCGGGGCGAGTGACATTTCATAATAAGAAAAAAAGGTTTATCACATACAATCTTGGCATTTCTGAGCGTCTTCAGGTTTGCGGTTATTAATAATTTCAACTGCTTTTTGAAAAGCCTTATTACTACAAACATAGCATAATGCCAGGATATAATGTGTGGGAAAACGAGAGCTATAGGATTAGGGCAGTGGCGTAGCCAGCTCTGTAAGTGGGGGGAGGGGGCATATTCATATATTTGTATTCACAGATCGTAAAGACAATGAATTTCAAAAGAAAATAATAATGTAGAACATGAATATATGAATATGTCCCCCCCAATTATCGAGCTGGCTACGCCACTGGCTTAACTTAGGGCGAGTTTTTCCACATTATTCGAGTTCTCTTAAACTACTACAAGTGTTTCTATAACTGTATGGGTCACACATAATAAATGTTTTATATTTATTTCATAATATAACTAAAAATAGATTTGTAGTAGACTCGATATATTTGCAAATTGTCATTACGTAATCAGTGCCGACCTTTGCTCCATCAATTTCACTGCAAGAAACCCTTTTTGCCTTTATCAGCAAATATAGCTATAAGCCTAATTTCGCAACTTTTATGCAAATAATCTAACGAAAGGTGTATTCTTTGCAACAAATTGACGTATATAAAGAAAAGAAAAGAAAGTGAAATTCTACCGCGATATTTGCTGATAAAGCGGTATTAAATCACTATAGCTACAGAAAAAATAGAACAAATTACAGAAATACAAAACAAAGCTACAGAAGCCAAAGTGGGAACGTTTTTGTATTTTGACTGTAACAGTGTAGTGTTGGGAAAGCATTAAGAAAAGCTAATCAAGGTCGCGTGACTGTCAACTCTCATATTCTCTCATCCTTCTCTCACCCGTGCTTAAAACCACGCAATATGGCGTCAACTCAACCTTTTTATAACTCTATTCATTGGCCGGTCAATAAAGGTCTCAATTAATGGTCAATCTCGATCACATTTTTTTCGGCAATCCTTGCCCAGAATCAATTAGAATCACTACCTACCAAAGTGCGTCTATTTTCAATATGGAAAGCAGCGGACAAGAGAGCGCACAAGAGGAGCATTTTCCCAACAAACACATCTCCCCCCCCCCCCGACATTATTACAGAACTGTAGAGGGCACGCAGAGACGGCACATGTCCGTCAGCGAATTAAGGTACGTATATCAGGCATAAATTACTATTACGCATTCAATTTTACTCGAGCGAATTTAAGCAAAACGAATTTTTCCATTTTCTCATCCACTTTTTATCCACATTTAACAAAAATTTAGTTAATTTGTCCTTGGGTGATGTTCAATAGTCGCATTCATTTTCGTACTAATACGTTTGATATTTTAAGTCTACTTGCTGACAGGGAAACAAGAGATGCTCGATATATACATGTTCGACTGTTGACTTATTTTCATAATTTTAGCCTTTCTCACCTGTCCCCAGCTTACATGATATGCCACGAACGAGAAGCCGTTGAGAGGAGAAATGAACATTTTAAAATCATTTTATACAAATGTATATTTTTGTCGAAAGTGAGAAATTTTCTGGATTTTAGATTCTCTCTAAAATGTGTTTATTTAATTTTGTAATTTCACGAGTTTGAAACGCTCGAATATATTTTCCAAGATCATTTGATGATATTTCATTGCGAATAAAAATGACCAAATAGGAACGACTTGAAATTACCGATCTAAAACAAATATGTCTATCTCTGCTGCCGCAAAATATTCTCAGAATTTTCAAACATTTGCGCAAATACAGGTCGCTGTAATCATGGAGTGGCTGAAAAATCGGCCATTTTAAATCGTTCAGTTTTTAACGCAATGATACAAATATGTCTCATTCGATAGTTAAAGACTTAATCTTTATTAGGATGGGAAAATTAAATCTACATATACCCAATACTTAACGCACAATAACATGGCAAATTGTTTTATACACCCTGTATATAATGAAATAATATAAAGAAATGAAAGCATTTTTATTTTTCTACGTTTTATTCGACTATATTTTAGTCATCTTCAAGATTGGATGAAATTACAAGCATAACAGTGCTATATATACCCTAGTTACAGCTACTGTCTTTTTTATAGTGATAATGATATGCGTATTAATTTATAGAACAATATAAGTGTACAGTTCGGTGTGTTCACATTTACTATGACCAAAATATTGTTAGATAAGCCACAAGAAAACAGTGCAAAGACAAACTAAAATCCTAAAGAGATAGAGTTTCCTACTAGACTTAATTTTTTTTGAAGAAGGGTTATTAGTGCTGCTAGTATTCAACCTGTCGACATATTTTCAGGCTGTTCAGGACTTTCCATCCTTCGGTACGTAACACCTTGTTTTTCCAGTAAAAGATTAAACAGTTAAATGTACAAATCATCAAAGATATGGTTCTAGCCCACATCGCTGCGAGGGTTGCATTACCCAAAGTATATGTTGTGTCTGGCGAGTTTATTCTTAATCCAATGTAGACACCCACTGGATGGATACCACCACAACACAAGCGGCTGCTAGGAAACAACTCGATATATTTTTCAAAGAAAGGTATTTTTTATATCGGGCGATATTCTTTTGTTTTTACGACTTTTCCTGACGACTAGAAATAGTTTGTAGTTGATAAATAACATCGCAGGAATAAAAAGAATGTCAATAATGTGAATATGTACTTGGTGGGAAATAACAAAGTCGTTTACAGATTTCACTGCCAAAATTACTTCGAGGATGTTCAGTATTGCAAGAAGAGTTAAAAGTCTTCCCTTCGTTACCGATGTTCGATGAAAGATAGGATAAGATGTCGCCAAATATCGATCGAAATTCATCGCCAAAAGAGCGAATAATGAAAAACCAAGGAAAATGTTTGTCAATCTTAAGGCAATATGAGGCCATCTAGCATTTCCATCTAAGTTTCTCTTCAACCACAACCTCGCTGTAAGGGCCATCAATGGATTATTAGTTAAAACCGCAAGCAAATCGCAACAGGACAAAAGCATTATCATGATGAAATAACATAATTTCGTTTGAAGTTGTACAGACCTCCAGATACTGAGTATGACCAAGGAATTTGGACATATTCCTGAGAAAAAGAAGAATACGTTCACAGTAAATATGAATATGAGGTTGATAAAATAAATGGATTCCATCCTCGCTCGACTTTTTTTGAAGAATTAAACATAAAAATAACCCCGTTGCGTTTAAGTATGGCATTTAAATTAAAATTACTGTGTGTATAAATGACATATATAAGTACTATATACATTTCATTTTCGTAGTATGATAATATGAATAAGAGATAATATGAAGCTTATGCAAGTTTGTATATAAGAAATACCGCATGAACGGCAGTATTATATAAGATGTACTAACACGAGCCGCAGGCGAGTGGCTGTTATAACACTGACGCATTCATCATACTAATTTAGAAATGATAGAGCTATCCAAGCAATATCAATAAAATTAGTTTAGGTTTCCTACTGTGGTAATCCTGAATCAATATCAGAGATGACCCTTGCTGGACCACCAGGGAAAAAAGTTTAGACCTGAAGTTTACTTCTTTTAATAAGCAGGTAATTACGGCCAACGGGAAACGTCAAATTCTATTTTGAGGATAACTGTTCGAAGTTAGGACAATTTGTGCGCTAAACTGTTAAATCGAAGCATGAATTTGCCAGAACTTAATTTTAAAAGCGATTTGAAATTTGCGGTTTTCCATGAACATCAATCTTAGCATCTCTATATTATATTATGTTTGTAAGCCAATATACTGTATATATCAATAGCAGAGCTTTGCAAGCATGCATTAGCTTGGCTACGAGCCACACGCTTGATTCTAAGGGTTTAAATTTTACTTTCGTGCGTTCGCCTGCAGTTGTATATATAAACGACTCATTCATCTTTAGTGGTATTCATGCAAACAATGGGGAAATTTGTATTAAAAATAGGGTATAAATCTATCTTCTATATATAACTTAAAACGTTTTATGTGCTATATATTTACTCGATCAATAAAAGATGATCCTTATGGACTTCTGGAGAGAACAGGTTAGATCTGATAGAGCTATCTAGTATAAATAAAGGTTTCTTCCTGTACTAACACTGGTTCAATAAGACATGATCCTTACTGGACGTCTAGGGAGAACAGTTTAGAACTGATAGAACTATCCAGTAAAAATAAAGTTAGTTTAGTTTAGGTTTCTTCCTGTACTAACACTGGATCAATAAGAGATGATCCTTACTGGACCTGTAGGGAGAACAGTTCAGAACTGATAGAGCTATCCAGTTAAACATGTAAAGTTCCCTCTTGTAGTAATAATGAAATAATAAATAGTGGCTCTTATATTTCGCCCAAAAATGGAACAGCTGTCCACTATAACATTTTTACTAAAAATAATGCCTTAACAGATTTTTATTTCATTTGTCCGTTACAGCGATTGATAAGAACAATTAAAGATGGTCTGTTTGTGGAATAAGCTTGTTGGTGTTATCATAATACTAACTAAAATGACATCTTTAATTCAATGCTCTTGTGACGAGAGAATTCCTTATTTTCCAGCGTATTATCCCGAGGTAGGAAAATATTTTATTATTGACGTTCTTCATAATTACAACAAGAATTATACATGGAGAAAAGACGGCAAGCAACTAACTCTTAAAACCTGTACTGGATCCGATGATCTCAACTGCACTGGACCTCACCGTATCTATTCGACTCCTGACAGAGCTGACTTGCATTTCAGAAAAATCACACTTGAGGACAGTGGTAAATATATCTTGGAATTGTTTTGCAAAAAAAGCAGAAGAGTATATTCGTTTGAAATATTTGTTCAAGATAAACCTCTTGTCTTAATCGATTGCAATGACATGACGGTATACGAAGGGGACAACCTGTCATGTGTGTGTAAAACTACTCCTTCTTACCCCTCTGCTACAGGGAGATGGCTTCGAACTAAACAAGGGAATGGTCAGGCGCGGATCCAGACTGATGCAACTGGTGCGAGTGCATCAGTCAAAATTTTCATACGAACGAGAATTGTCAACATTTTATTAAAATATATTTAAATATTGTTTGTCTTTGATCCAAAGTCCTTTAAAACAATATATTTTCAAAGGGTATGAATGTAAACACAGCTATATTTCACAAAATATTATGAAAAACGTAAACGCATATCAAATTTCGCACTTATCAAGTTGTACGAATTTGTGTCGCGACTTTATTTCGCCACATATGTCGGTGTTTAGTTTGACGCATCCACTTTTATTACAGCCCAGTGTATGCATCACTACGTCACGTTGGGGCCGCCAGTGCATCACTACGTCACGTTGGGGGAAAAGTGCATCAGTGGCGCATCGGTCCCGAGTCTTTTGGCCGAGTTTTCCCAACGACACGTCACGAAAACCATTGTTTTCATGCCTACGTAACATTGGGAAATGGATTCTGACTGATGCGTTTAGCCCGCGATCAAAATAATGCGCTTTTGACTGATGCATTTCGCCCGCAATCAGAACAGTCAGTGATAAATTTTAGGGTCGAATTGTTATATAATGGCGGGAGTATTAATGGACATTATATCTCGCATTGTATGGAAATATTTTACGATCTTTGGTGGTTCACTCAAACTCACTGAGCCTCAAAGCCGTCGAAATTAAAAGGTTTGTCAGCTATTTCAGTAATTTCACAAGGGAATGTTTGGGATCTGTGTACTGTGTTTATAAATGTTGATATTTATAATAAATACTGTAGGTATATAGGCATATTTGTCGTATTATAAATATCACAATTTTACAAAATTTATTATATTTGAACTGTTTTAAATATCTCAACATGGATGTTCCTGTTTTGGCTGTTCACATATAAACACTCAATATGCCATTATATAGTGTGTGTGTGTGTGTGTGTGTGTGTGTGTGTGTGTGTGTGTGTGTGTGTGTGTGTGTGTGTGTGTGTTTGTTTGTCTGTGAGCACGATAACTCAAGAAATACCAAACATATCCGTACGAAA
>CACRXK020009948.1:0-18376 GCA_902702795.2 Paramuricea clavata
AATTTCCTCTCCATCCAAACTTAGCTCACGTGCTTTAGCAAAGGTGATCAGACTAATGGTTGCACCACCGTCCCACAGCACATTTAAAGGAGCAGCATTGACAGCTGATTTTATTTTCATCACCTGCAGCAAACAAGTTCCCGATTCCTTTCCATCTGCGTCAGAATTTGGCCGGGAAAAATATGGTATATGGAATGCAACCCCTTGAACGTGGGCTACGTGTAAGGAATCATGGTGATATTTTGAACAATCATCACTGTTGCATTTCTTGCGTTGTCTGCAGTCAATAGAGCGGTGACCAATCTTGAGGCATGACCAGCAAGCTCGCTTTTCCTTTAACAACTGGACTTTCCCTTCAGGCGCCATCTCTTGATATACTCTACAATCGGCTGTATTATGCGTGCTCGAGCTGTGAACTAAGCACCTGGTCGTCTTTGTAGCTTCTTTGTCTTCAATAAACTTTCCATCACGGTCAATCATGTGGACACGACCTTTGCGAGCATGATCCCCTCCAGTCCTCAGCTCTGATGACTCGTATTCTATAATCTTTCTTTGTTCTTGAAGGAATTGGAGAAGATACGGGAACTTATTTTTCTGTTCTACTTTGCTGGTTGATCTGTTGACTTCTCTAGACCATTCCCGCTTAATGTCACGAGGCAATCGTTCTTCGATTAAACTGACTGTTCCACTATTGGATATTTCAGATTCCATATTGATTCTGGCTAGATCTTGATAGCCTTTCTCAACCGTATTTATAAGTTCTAGAAATGATTGATCATCTCCTTCCTGTAAGTGCTTTATATTCTTAATATCATATACGACAACATCGACTAATTTTGATGGCAGACCATATTTCTCATCTAATCGCTTCCACATTTTCGTTACATCATCATCTAAGTTGTAGATGGCATCAAATGCTTCACCTTCGAGACATGATTTGAGGACATATGCAACTTTTCCAGATTCCAACTCTGGTAGGATTTGTTTTTCAAAATCTGATCGAAAACGAGGGTAGTCTCGAATATTTCCACTGAATTGGGGTAATTTCATTCTTTCTAGTTTCATTGTGCTTCCTCTCATTGCATTACCTTTGGTATCACTTTTCCGTTGAATAACGTCGCCGATTTTTTTAGATATTTGCGAATAAATCTTTTGGAGACTCGTGAACCAAGCTATCTCATCACCAGCTGTCTCAGCATCAAGTAGCAGAACATATTCACCATTAACCCTTTTACACTCTTCAAGTTGTCTTTTTAGCTCAGTTCTTGCCGTTTCAAGCATTGATGCTGCCGGATTGGGTTTGTCTATCTCTGCAGCTAATGCCTCTTCTAGATTTTCCACCTCTTGTCTAAATGCGATTTCTTCAACTTTGCGGGCTTGTTCAGCTCGAAAAATAGCTTTATCGCCCTCTTTCTTACGAATTTGATCTTCTTTCTCTTTAGAAATTTGTTCTTGTTGCCGTTCGATTTCCCTTTGATCCTCTTCTACGGTCTCAAAGTATGCCAACTTTTGCCGTAACACGTCATCATAAACTTTATCCATTTCATCAATCCATCCATCCTCTTGCTCAACATCATAAGTCGTCTTCGAATTTTCCAGCGATTCTATATACCCTTCGTGCTTCCGTTGGACGTCATCCCAGAGCTGCTTCAAATCTTTAAATCTACTCTCGATTAATGCAGCCGTATCTTTAGAGTTAATAGAGTCAACTAATTTCTTGACGTTCCGATTAAATACGCGTTTAGCCGAAGTTCGAGCCAATTTAGCCTCTGCTACCTCCAGAACCATGACTGTGCGCCAATTTTTGAATGGAATCACTTGAAATATTTTTCGTCAACTGGAAGCACAGACCGGAAGTAACTCGAAAATTCGCCGGATATCACTCACATGTTTACTGAAATTCCAAGTGTATATAGTTCGTTTAATATATTTCTTTAAAATGCTTTCAAACGTTGTTTACTCACTTTCTTGCTACTTTGATACAAGGACTTTGAATTTCCAGTGTTCGAAATATTTCGTCAATTTAAATGAGGCACACAATATCGTAAACAGTATCGTAATAAGGTTTCGAACCTACGAACAAAATATGAATTTACATAAATAAATTACCCCTAATCCCACATAACAACAGGCCAAATGACGCATTATTTAACGTACTTACACTATGGGCTCTCATAAGTCCAAGTCATGTATATATGTCTCGCCGGAGACAGCTTCCACAGTTCTCAACGGAGAATAAACCAGTCCAAACAGTTCTCAACGGAGATATAAATTTCAACCTACAAGCTAGCATGCATACCAAAACTAATTAATTATTCTAATGTTTTCTTTTGGCGGGAAAATCTATTCCCAGTCCCAAGTTCGCAATTACAAACTTATCTGATCAAAACAATAATAATCAACCCTTAGAAATCAGTGACGACGATCTACGAAAAACTGTAAGATCACTAAACAACAAACAACGTTATGCATATGACGTAGTTCTTTCCTGGTGTAGAAATAAGATGGCCAACCTAAACACACTTAAACCATCTAAAGTAGATCCAATAAATGTTTTTGTTACTGGAGGTGGAGGTGCAGGGAAATCACACTTAATTAAAGCTATATATCATACTGTTACAAAAACATTTAGACATGCTCCAATGAATCCTGAATTACCTTCTGTATTGCTAATGGCTCCAACTGGTGTAGCTGCCATAAATATCAACGGAACAACCGTAAACACTGCTCTAGCAATTCCAAGAGAATGTGGGAATAATGTACCTGCAATGTCTGACCAGAGAAGAACACAAATGAGATTGTCTTTGGCTGAATTGAAACTTATCATAATTGATGAAATATCAATGGTCTCAAACATGGGTCTGCTGCATATTCACCAGAGATTGAAAGAAATATTTGTTACACCTAATAGTGAACTTTTTGCAGGAATCAGTGTACTTGTTTTCGGAGATTTCTTTCAGCTACCACCAATTCGAAGCGCAACAACATTTTCAAATTATAAGAATGATACATTCAATCTATACCATCCATGGCATGTCTTTAAAATGGCAGAACTAACACAGATCATGAGACAAAAAGATGACCTCGCCTTCACTCAACTATTAAATAGAGTGCGCACCGCTTCACATACAGACGATGACATCAGGTGTATTCAATCCAGAACAATAACTCCAGGGGATGAAAATTATCCATCGGATGCATTACATATTTTTGCAGAAAATGCACCAGTAGATGAGTACAATATTGATCGCCTACAACAAATCCAATCACCGCAGTACGTTTTAGAAGCTTTAGATCAATTCCCACCTCATGTTAGAAAACAGGATATCGAAAGAGTGTTGTCTAAAGGAAGATCCGAAACTGGAGGGCTTGACACTAAAATCCTGATCAAAGAAAATGCGAGAATTATGCTCACAACCAATGTGGATATTAGCGATCGACTAATTAATGGCCAGTTAGGTACAGTAATAAAAGTTTCTGTTGACAATGTTCGCAATAAACCCTCCACAATGTTTGTTAAATTTGATGACAGTAGTGCTGGAGTATCTGCTATACGAAATTCGTCGAGTAGTTTTGCAAGAGAAAACAATCTTGTTCCTATCAAACCTGTATTGGCGAGAATTAAAGTCAGACCAGGAAAACCATCATCTCCCGAAATGCAAAGATTACAATTTCCTGTAACTCTCGCATGGGCATGCACTGTTCATAAAGTACAAGGATTAACTCTAGATAACATTGTCGTCAGTTTTGATTTAAAAAAGCAAAGGTATTTTAACTATGGCCAGATATATGTAGCACTTAGTCGAGCAACGTCTTTAAATGGCTTGCATATTTTAGGAACACTTGAGAGTAAACATATTCGAGCTAATCCTAAAGTCCAGGAAGAATACGAGAGATTGCGTGAAACTTCGAGTCTCCACCCGCATATTACAACAGATTTATGTAACACAGAAACTGTCTCAATTTGTCTTTTAAATATTAGATCACTTAAAAAACACAGTCTTGACCTATGTAATGACCCAATCTTGTCCAAATGTGATGTGCTGTCTCTAACGGAAACTCAACTTTTAACCAGTGTACCAAATGATGATATTGACTCAATCCTTAACGATTTTTCTATACACAGACAAGATCATAATTCTGACAAGTTCTTAAGTCTAGCTGTTTGTTACAATGACGCTATTACACTGTGTGATACAGAATATTTCACTTCAATAAATGGTTTACGATTTTTACTTAATAGCTCCAATGGGAATACCTTATCCTGTCTACTGCTTTATCGTAAGCACGGATGTGACATTCAACAATTCATGGCTTGCCTAGACTACATAATAACTAGTTTGGATATTGACGTTATATTTGGAGATTTCAATATTGATTACTTTAATGAAAAGAACATTTCTTCATTGAAAGTACTCGCCGAGTCTTTAAATTATGTGCAACTTGTAAGTAAACCAACATTTGTTTCATCCGGAAGTCTTCTAGATCATGTTTACGTAAAACAGTCAATAAGCAATAAAATGGAAGCAAACGTTGTAAGTGTGTATTATTCAGATCATGAGGCTGTTAAGGTAACTGTAAGATTTTGACAAGTAGTTTCATTAAAAATTTTGACATATACAGTAGTGTAACGCCAGTAGTTTCAATAACGTTTCGGTATATAACCCATTAAACTAGCACTATTTAATTGCAGCAGAAAAACTAATCGAATATTAAAAATCGCTGAAATGAAAATCCAGTCTAGGAGAGACTGGGATGGGGGATTCTGGTAAATCCTCAAAGAGACTGATGTGAGGAGTCTCCTGCAGTTCCATGCAAACAAGGTATGTTCAATCATTTTTAAATTGACGCTAGATGCAACATGTACATTGACTATAGTACACTACAGCTCAAATGTGCTTTAAGCTTAAATACATCACTCAAAATGTTTTCTTTTAGGACTGAAAGTTTGAAATGAGACAGTTCCGGGAAATTATCACCAATTATGTTAAGGTAAGTCCCAAAGTAGTTCTGATTTATACTTAGTCTTCCTATGATTATGTATAATGAGTAAAAGGATTTATATTCACTCCTTTAAGAGACAATACGGCCCACTTACTCTGTCTAATGGCAGACGATTTTACTCGTGAAGGGGAGCGCGCTGTGACTTAATGGGTTAACATTAAATTGTCATCTAGTTCATAAGGCACAAACAAACGATCTTATCTATACGCTTTCACTATATCGATGAGCTTATTGTAGCTCTGGGGCAAATCCAATTAAATATGTTCATATATTGACACACTGTTAAGGTCCATACAGACCAAACGTGATTCGACAACGCGACGCGAATTTTCAGTTTTTAAAAACAAATAAAACCGTCAACGGATAAAAATTTTACAAAATATGCAGACTAAATAGCTAAAATTGCTGAAGTGGTTCCGAATATTTAAAAACCATAGAAAAATATTGAAGTTAAATGTCATTGAAAATTGAAAATTCGCGTCGCGTTGCCGAATCGCGTCCGGTCTGTGTGGGCCTTTTAAGTAGTTTTATATTCAACTTTCTGTAATTCTTTATTTTGTAGAAAAATGTTCAACACATCACTTTATACAACAAAATATGTTCGACTATTAATTGAAATGAAGAATGATGATATGTTTACAATGGAATGCCGATGCTCATTAATTTATTTCATCACTATTAAACTTCATTGTGGTGTCTCCACTATTCTGATCACGGGCCGGAATGCACGCCATGAATTGTTCGTGAATTTGTACGCTATTCAATTAATATTGCTATCAAAGTGGATTTTTTGGCGATTTCACAAGTTCCTTGAAATACGGCTGTTAATTCTTCGAGGACAAGATTAACGTATATTGATTATCTTTCATTATTGGTACCTTTACAACGAACATCGCCATCTCTACTGGGCCGGATACTGGTAAATCAATGAAATTGAACTGTCGACGCTTCATAAAAAATAAACATTATAAAAGCTTACAGAAATGGTTTCCATGCATTAACTTGCCAAATTTGGTTTCAGTTCAGATGCAAGATTTATTCCGTGATTATATAATCATAATTCATACTCAAACTGAATATTTAAACTTCATATAGTCCTAGTGATTGTTTCAGAATTTTGTTCTTATCTGCAAGTATTGCTACTGTAACTGTCAGCTCTTTCTGTACTATTTCTCCTCAATAAAGTCTCGCTCTATACTGTATTCGATTATACCGCTTGTCTATATCTGTAAACTGCCTAGGTATAGCGGCAGCAAAACTTGATGTTAGCGCTACTGTACTAACTTACTGGTAATGGCTGTATGTTACAGTCAAAATACAAGAACCTTCTCACTTCCGCAATCTGTTGTAATTTACTGTAAATTGTTCTGTTTTTCTGTAGGGGTTAGCAAATTATGAGCAAATATCGTGACAAAATTTAGTTTTCAATTGTATAGCCCCAGCGAGTTTACGCTCTGTAGAGCGTCTTGTTCTATATATAAACGATAATACTTGAATGAATCATTTGACATGTAGAATTTAATAATAATTCCATATATAGAAATATTAAGTCAGTTTTTGTTCCAATTATCGTTTTAATGCAATAATGACACCTTCAAGGCTACCCCTATTGCAAAACAACTGAACAATCTGCTGATGCTTGATGGAGAGAGTTTCAGCCCAGGCTGACATTTCGGCCTGATTTGAGCTGCCCAGGCTGAAATTTCAGCCCGGGCTGAAAAAACAACCGTTTAAATGGCTTTATTTTGCATGTTTGTTTCATCTTTAAATACTTTACATATAACCACAGTCTCACACAAGTCAAATAGTCGACTAATCAGCATCTGATTGCTTCAAAGAAGCATAACAGGCTTATTGTCCTATTTCGTGACACTCAGATTATTTCACTCAGCCCGGTCTGACATTTCAGCCCAGGTAAGGCCAGGTTGACTATAAACATAGCTCTGACTAAACTCAGTCCGGGCTCAAACTACTCATGCAATCGTGATGCAATTTCAGCTCATTTTAATAAACCAGCTGAAACTCAGCCCGGGCTGAAAACTCTCCATGTAATCAGCCCCTAAGATTGTACTCAGTCAGAACTGCAAAACTATATAATACAATTGTGAGCATTATCAAAAAATATAGTATACTCTGTCTCTGAGTACTGTAGTGACAGCCAGGTGAATATATAAATGTAGGCTGGTAGGATTATTTCATATTATGCTATTAAACAATGGACATATCTAAGAGATACATTTTTACAGACCGTCATAAATAACAATAACAATAATAAACTCTCTGTGTGATTATTTATCCCTTAGAAGTACGATGTTCCATCAAGCCTACGATCAAGCTCAATCAGATTTTTTACAAACTGATAAATATCGACGAAGTCCACTTGTTTACTATGAAGACTACCCTGGAACCAGAGGGTATTTATTTTCGCCTGTTTTGAATAACCCTCTGGTGAAATTGGCTGGGTTTTTGGGGTCACATTCCACACAAAACTTTCAAAATTGGAACCTAGAAGTTGATTGGTTGCTGACTATAGATTCGATAGACTACGTGTTCTGATTGGATATTGTAAACATCATAGCCTGTTCGCAGGCGTTTCGTGTTTTGATTGAATTGAAACATTTGAATTTTGAAATGTCTATATTATTAAATAAACGAACAAAAGTTGAAAGAAGCTGTTTTATAGGCTGCATTAATAGATAGATTGATAAATTTCCTGAATTAAAAGTTTAACGGAGCATCAATACCGCGCCTTGTCCAATTTGATTCACATTAAAGATGTATTTGCATCTTGCTATCGGTTATTGGAAGAGTTTAATATTCCAAAGTTCTAACACCGAGAGTAGCACGACGACTTGGCAAAAGCCACAATTTTCTGGAGAAACCCATCTTAATAGTCATTTGCAAATTGAACTCTTTCATTGACTCTCACGTCCGTGAACTAAGAAAGCGTGGATGCCGTGTTACTTCACTGTCAAACGAAGAGGACGAGAAAGCAATACTAGATGGAGAGTTTGCATTCGCATTTTGTAATCCCGAGTCTATTATTCGAAATGCGAAATGGAGAGGAATAATTTCAATCGTTTCATTTGAAATCTACAAGACAAATTTGCTTGCTTTTGTATTAACAGACAAAGTTCACGTCGGCCCAAAGAGGTGTGTTTAATAAATTTATAAAATACAGTTTTTTTTAATGTATATTGCAGGATTAAATTGAATGTATATTGCAAGATTAAAGTGAATGAATATAAATATATATTTATATTAAATTGAATAGATGTGATGTTTTAAATTGAATGAAATTTAGGAGAATGAATATTGCTACAAATGGGCAGGCATACACTAGACAGTATAAAACATGCGATAAAACCCTGTCTAGACGGCCTGGCGTCAAGGATAATGATTGGATAATATTTTTAGAATATGATGCATTAAGCAATTATACATTTTTTGCATTCTTTATCCGAACCAGGAATCGCCAACAAATTCACCAGAGGTTTTTCCTTTTTCTTCGCGCGTTTTCTCGCATTTCGCGTAAAAACCTCTGGGCCAGGGTATATGAAGACTTGTATGCACCTAAAATGTAATAATTTAAATACAGTTAATTCATTCGCTTCAAGTTTCAACGCGTATCGACCAATACACATTGTTATTTGTGATCAAACTTTCATCTTACCTTGAAAAGCATTCTATTTAACAGTCAGAGTCCATTTGCGATGAGATTATGCCATTATACAGAGGCAGAGGCCATTATGCGTACATGTAACGTGTTTACAAATTGTCATTGTCCATGGTGGTGTTCGCGAGCTTCAACCGGGATATTCGGAAAGTCAAATCGCGATCTGGAGTATGTTATTTTTTAAAATTTCTGTGACGTCAAAATACGTCATAAATCTGATCATCCGTACAAACATTCGTACATGCAAATAAAATCGAGTTGTCGCTCGGCTATACATAACTCGGCCAACCGGAAACGGACTGGTGCAAGAAAAACACATCGTCAAGAATAGGTGGCTGCCTACGGCAGCAATTACGAGTATGGAATTTATAACGTAGCCCCAATCTCGTTCCCCGACCCTGCGATCGCAGGCTGAGCGTGGCCCATATTCATGCATCAATTCTACACGGCTGCAAACGCAGTAGAAGTCCAGCCTGAGATTCAAAACTGCATGCAGTTAACTCAGGAATTATTTTGCGATTAATCACTTTAAAAACTTACTTGAATAACCAATTTGTACAAAGCCTATAACGTATGGATTATAGAATTTACAGAGTGGCCCATATTCATGCCTCAATTCTACACGGCTCCATGCGCAGCAACCTCGTTCCCAGGGTATTCGCTCTTTCCCTGCTGGAGCGAAATACCCTGGAATGGACTTATGACGTCATACCCAGATTTTGGGTAAAATAGAATATTGTTAACTAGGGTCGGGGGAGTGAGTATATATTGTCACAATTAATTAGATCGCTCTATAAATATAAAACAATATCCATTGAATCTTCAAAGAAATCGTGAAAAGAACTGCAATTAAAAATTAATACTTATCGTGATGTGACTTATAATTTCTACTCTATAATCTAGTGTCGACCATGTTCTCGCGATTATCGTTTCAATTAGTGGTTTGACATGGTCAGTTATTCTTGGCCCACACTTTGTTGAAAGAAATCTCGACACGAGAGAGTATCTTCAAATCATATGTTACAACATTGTACAGATAGACTTTCATGTTCACAATATCGATAGGGATAACATATATGTGGTGGCAGCAAGATGAAGCTCCTTCTCACATTAGCAATGCAATACCTTCGGAAACAATTCGCTGGCTGAGTTATGAGTAAATGTGTCGACTGGCCTTGGCCATCGCTCCCCTGACCTAACAGTATGCGATCTTTTTTCTTTGGGGCTATTTGGAACATAAAATCTGGAATGCATGTGCCACATGATCAGCAACCACACATTATATTAATATTTAATAATCCATTTATAGCTAATTTCGTCAGTTCCAAAAATGTTTACTCCTGTTTAAATGCAAGTATCTTTGTCAATATGGCATTGAAATGTGCATGGCATATATCAAAATTTAAGTTGGATGTCGCTGAATGCCACTAAACTTGTTTTAGTGTCATTGCTCTTTTAGTTTTGCTTTTGCAGCAATTCAAACAGTCGTACTTTTTTTGCCCCACCCGGTAGTTGTGACGTAATTACCGGAAAAGTTTATTACGGGCGGACCATTAGAAATTTCAGTGATGGGGGGAAAGCAAAAAAAAAATCGCGCAGGGGAAACAGGAAGAAAAAAATTCGTACACCAAGAAAGTTTGAAAAAAAATTCGTGCAGTGCCTCTTCAAAAAGGCAATATTCAATATTCGTACAAGTTAAAAATTCCCCCCCCCCCCTATCACTTTTATAATGGTCGGCCCCTTAGTAATTAATAGAGTTACGAATTTTTTCGCGCGAAGCGACATTTTTCCTTTGTCAGTATCACTAATTACGTCAGCAAGACGTGGCAAAATGGATGCCGACAAAGGAAAAAGGTCGCTTCACGCAAAAATATTCGCTAGTGGAAAACTGCATGCTTAAATGCTAACAGGTCATGCGCATGCGCTCTGCTTGTGCTCACCACTACCGAAGTCGGCCTTGTTTTGGAAGTCGTGGGATTTAGGTGGGAATTGTAAGATATAAACTCGTATAAATCGGATATTTCATTTTTTTTCGATAAATTAAATACGTAAACTATTTGTTTATTAGTATCGCCCGAGTCATGTTTTAGTCGGAATTTTAGCTCAGCTGCAGTTTAGTATATTTACCGCACATTTTCGATGACGATTTATAATGTTTCTATACTTTATCTGTCGTGATAAAACTTTCAGTTTATGCCTGCAGGGGATGATGGGAAGTAAGGTATCATATTACCGATTTTGCTGAAAATTTTCAATAAAAACTACCGAAACCGAAATATTTCAATATTTGAAAGTATAAGCTATCACTCCGTGTTTACACGGCCACCATTTTTATTTTTCAGCATAATCAGCAATGTGATACCTTACTTCCCATCGTCCCCTGCACGCATAAACTAAAAGCTGGAATTGCCTATTCCCGGTACCAAAATGAGAACGGAAGTGAAGACATCGATATCGGTATTGGTATCGGAAGTCGAACTTAAACTCACTAATTTAATACTTTTGAAGAAAGTGATTTGTACGTAATATATATTTGGAAAAGTAATTGTAATTTTTACTCATTACATTTTTACAACACTGAACTATACTGAACCGGATTAAAAAGAGAACACGTCTCCCGCAAAACGCTCTTTAATTTATTGCAGAAATATGAATATATTATATTTTACATCTTTAATTTTCCATCAAAATTGCATAGAATATCAAGAATCCCACAGGCATTAAATGTTTAACATAAAGTTTTTCCTGATCAAGACAGATTACCATCAGTATTACTACTGGAGAACTGGTTCTGTGATTTTATACACTATATATATTTCTATATATCACTATTAGGATGTATGTTTGTCTAATTTCTTTATCAATGACAACGGACAACTTGCATGTTAGACTAAATTTTAATCTAAGTAAAGAGAAGGGAATCAAACACCACAGCTAAAAAGAACATAATGAATTAGTAAAATTGCAAAATTTCGTTGCGAAATGTTGTAAAGCGTGGAAAATATAGTCTTAAGTTTGCAAATTTTGTATGTTTGTATTACATGTGTCAGGTGTGTGGAAATTGTCACCATTTTCGGCTCAAAAATGGCAACAATTTCCGCATATAATACAAACGTATACAAAATATATATACAAACATCGCAAGGCTATATTTTCCGTATTTTACAACATTTCGTAACCAAATTTTGCAATTTTACTCATTTTAATAAGTTCTTTACGAGGGGAATTTACTTTTTTGCCTAGATCAAAAATTAGTCTAACATATAAGTTGTCTATTATTACTTTCTGACATATAACTGACTGCGCTGTACTAAATCATATGTACTAAATGCACTGAAAACAGGATTAGCGGCGGGTTTACAATGTCGACGTTTCTTTCACCAAAAAGTGCCTATGCATGCAGCGTAAACGTCGTTTAATAAATAAATGTCCTGCCAAAGTCAAGTGACATAAGTCAAGTGACATACCACTATGAATTGGTAGTATAAGCCAGTTCACCGCAATGTGATTATGTGAACCGGTACCTGCGAAAGCTCAGGAAAACTGTTGAAAATTACATAACCTTTATACAGCCTAGACCTAGGCCTTCTAGTCTTATTTGTCTTATTTATATTTTTTAGTATTCAGCGGTTTTTCACATGAAAAGACTGGGACTAGGCTTGTGTCCTTCCTCCGCCCCGCCCCCAAATTACCTAGTCCCAGTCTTTTCATGTGAAAAAGCGCTGAATATTAAAAAAATATAAATAAAAATAGAAGGCCTAGGTCTAGGCTGACCTTTATATATACAGCCTCGTCCCCAGGCTCCAACTCAGACGCGCGGGTTCCGACTCATTTCTCACCAAACGGCGCAGCAAATCAAAGCGCCTGGGGACGAGACTGTTTATATATATGCTATCAAAGATCAAAGCAACTTGGAATGGGGGGGGGCATGGCAGAAGTGACACGCGATGGCGGTGATCAAGCATGCAATCCACTGATGCCATCCCATAGCATAGCAAAACCAAACAGAACTCTGTTAGCCTATATAGTACGTCATAAACAAGATCTACTTTGGGGGGCGAAGGTCGCCTAATGTCGCCCATGTGCACCCAATTTTTTAACTTTGCCTAACAGTCTATTTGCTTAATGTCGCCTAATTTCGGCTAATGTCGCCCAGTTTCGCATACTACTTTTCTTTGAAAATTGCCAATGTCGCCTAATGTCGCACATAATAACGGCGACCTTGGCCCCCAAAGTAGGCCTTAAACAAATAGTTGGGAGAAATATCAATGTGAATAAAACGTATGTACACAATAATACAGCAAGGCGTTAGAAATTAGTCCACAATAACTTGGTCTTCTGCATCATGGGATAAATATTTCGGCGGGCGACCTATTGGTCTTGTTGGTTTACATGAAGGATCAAGTTTTTGCAGTTCTTTTTTCCATTTCATTCGTTTGTTCTGATACCAGGTCTTGATTGTCACTGGATTCAGACCAAGATTCTTTGCGAGCTCAAATCTTTCTGGTGTACTTAAGTATTTTTTCTGTTCAAACTTTGATTCTAGTTCATTAATTTGTTCTTGAGTAAATATAGTCCTTGTTCTTGAATACCCAAGTTGCCGGTAGCGTTCCTTCTGTGTGGGCAATATATAAAACGAAAACATGCTTGGTGGCAAGCTTTGGAGGTGCCCAAACTGTTGAGATTTGTCACCTGAAAAATAAAGTATTCATGCCTGTTAACGTGTTCCGTCCAGCACAATGGAGCATTTGATGTTCTTATCTTAATTAATCTGCCCTTAAAAGCCTCTGCATGTGGAGACTGAGAACGTCGAATCCGTGATCGAATTCAACACGACTTGGGATTGGCTGTCCCAGAAAATTGGAATGCAATCGAGGTAAATTTTGTAGAGTTAATTATTTAATATATACAATGGGCCAAGGAAACTATTAAAGGGTCATCCATGTTTTTGTTTTTTGTTTTTAACACTTTATTCAAACGATGTTCACACGGCAAGAGTTGGAACGAGACTCAAGACCCATGCGAGGCACTCTCCCTCTTGAATTTTGTTTACACCTAATATCATTATTAACGACAATATTATAAATTGCATGGTAAACATATACCAGCTGATTAATAATATCACAAATAAGGACGCTATTGCACCACATTTAAATTATCATACATAATACAGTATTTGTATTTCATTATGCATCTTCATGCACATATATCATCATATAATTCATGTGATGCTTGTGACTAGCTTTTCATTTTTAGGAGCCGATTACATAGAGCCGGGCCAGTATCGATAGAGTTAGGATATTGGGTGGTCATTGGAAAATGAAAATGGAAATTGACTCTCCGCTTAGCCATCTGGTATAGCCGTTCTCAATTCAATCAGGCATTCAGGCTTGTAATGCTATTTAGCCTCTCTCCTCCGCAGAGGCTTTAGTTGGCTTCGCGCTTTTCCGCCTGCGCTTCTTCGCCCAGCGGCTCCGCTCGTGTTCCAAGATCCGCCATGTAAAGTGTAGTGAAATGTATCTCAATACTAATCGTAATCATAGCCAACAGAAGCCTCTGCGGAGGAGAGAGCTATTTAGCATTAAGCGTTGTTTAGAAACTGAGTTGATAAGAATTTCTTTCAGGAAACACGCAAAATATTCGATACTAAGGCAGAGATACTAAGGCTTCGAAAATGAATTTTTTCAAGCGTGTAGCTCGTTCGAACCACGCCCACTTTTCCCAACGACCACACCCAATTTCTTAATTCTCCCGACGTTTCCTTGAATTAACATGCGAAAGTTATGTTTGACGTAACTCTCTCTCGTTAAGATGTTAGAGAGTTATCATTTTTTATAACTCTCCACGTTCATGATTGTTGGCAATGAAGAGAGTTAAATTTCAGGAACGGTTGCGAATGTGCAACACTATATGATACTCTGGCAGGAATCAAACCTGCGGCTCTGCGATTCCGATGCGGCGCTCTAAACAATTGAGCTACAGAGCCACTTGTAGTTCATATATATGTTCATATATATGTAAATGTTTATATACATGCTCACTTGGATTATCTAACAGCATTCAGATACAGCTCTCGTACTAGATAGAACCAGAAAACCTTTCCAATCTAACGCCCTATTGACTGATCTGGGAAAGTATTTCCAAAACCTGAATTGCTGAAAGATTCAATTCTCTTAATTTTTTCAACTGATTTTCTTGCAACTATATGCTTACCGTATGTATTTACTGCCAAATATACTTCAAAGCATGCTTCTGGGGGTAGCATCTCATTGTTTTGACCGAGTCAAGTTGTATTTCCTGTTTGGACGCACGCTACTGACATGCTACAAACTGAAATACCAAAATATAAAACTGACGTAACTCTCTTCATCAATCGTGAACGCGGAGAGTTATAAAAATCTAACATCTTTATTATGTGAACGAGAGAGAGTTGCGTCAAACATAACTCTCTCATGTTAGTAGTTCAAGGAAATGTCGGGAGAGTTAAGAAATTGGGTGTGTTCGTTGTGGAAAGTGGGCGTGGTTCGAACATAACTCCCCGAAATCATACCTCTCCGGTTGGTAACTCTCCCTTAACCCAGTGTGAGCGTGAGTGAGCTTTTAGAATACAGGCGTAAGACTAAGGACATTTTTTGCTATATAGGGGCATTACAGATTAGCTCCTGGTTGCCACAAAATTTGGTTTTTCTTACCATTTACCTATTAAACTACTATCTTATAAAAAAGTGAACTTTCAAAGTTCACATTTAGCAAATATCACACCAGTTTAGCTATATCGTCAGAAAGATCACAAAAAACTATGTCAGTGAAGAACATTTAAGCGGGTAGTCATGGTTTTCCATGCAAGCCTACTCCGAGTTATTAGCGGTCAAAAACCGCAAATTGGTACAAAAAGGCCACAAAATACTGTTTTTAGCAGGTTTAATCTTATGTAACTTACAATAGGTGTCGAAAATCGTAGCAGCCGTTTAAATATCCTTTATTTAGTTTTGTGCGATCTTTCCATTAACGATATATATATAGGTGATATTTGCTTAATTTAAAGTGAACTTTGAAATTTCATTTTTTTATAACCGGTACCAGGAGCTAATCTGTAATGGCCCTATACCCAAAAAAGTCCCGTATAGGGTATACCCTAACATCACTGACGCCAAGTTGTGTGCTTTTATCATTAAATGTACAATTGTTCTATATAATTTTCAGCAATCTGCCCCACTATTAATCTAAAGATCAATAGATAAAGATAATATTACACCGTTATAAGAGTAATGTTATAATGATGTTTACCGCTTTTAAAACTTGCTGATTAAGCCTGATTTAAAGATTAATCAATCCATGTCTTCTGCTTTAGTGCCAGACTAAGCACTTGTGCGTCGATAGCCTGCTCACAGGCTCTATTGACAACGGCCTGCGAGCAGGCTAGTGCGTCGATAGTTTTGGGTTTCCTGACCTTGTTTCTGCTGCATGTCATATCTTCCCCCAAACGCAGGAAATACCATTTCAGAAACTCTAATGAGAGGTGCTCTCAGGGCTAGCAAAATTGCTTAACCGGCCTTGTAGCCAGGAAAAGACATCATAAATACGTATATAATGTTGGGTGTAGATAAAAGGCGGACGGATAAAAAGCGGACCGCGGACGGCGGAGCATTTTAGATACACATGATTACTACGGCTACTAATTAGTATACCAGCCTTAGATCTGTGAAATGGATATGTTTTCACCCGTTCGAATTTTTAGCAATGGAATTTTTTAATCGGCATTCAATACGTATGTATGATAGGAGGAACTAGGTGAAACTGTTGGAAATTTTGGTGCTTCTGTATATAACTGCCCTAACAATGCCATTGAATTAAAATATTATTAGGCGGGGCTATTACATGACATTCACTCGCTGTCATTTTTATACTTTAAATTGTGCGACTTATAATCCCGTTTTATTTACTAAAAGGCTAACACGTAGCCAAGGTCCATTCATGTGAGTGCTTACACATTGGGCGTTGTGAAAACCCGGAATGCCGGAATATCACGGAATATGGCGGAATATCACGGAATATGGCGGAATATCACGGAATATGGCGGAATATTGCGACATTTTCCCGGAATATACCGGAACATCACGATATTTTCCAATGGTAGCCATGGGCATGTACTAAAAGGCGAAACGTCGAAACGAAACGACCGAAACGAAACGGCCGAAAATGTAAATTACAGGAAAATTGAAAAATGCGGATACGGACGGACGGACGGGTGGGGGACAGGCGGATGGACGGGGGAGACAGGCGGATGGACGGGGGAAGAGGCGGATGGACGGGGGGACAGGCGGATGGACGGGGGGGACGGCTTCATTTGACACGAAACTCAATTTTAAAATCAAATCCGCGTTTTGTTGAAAGGGATATATTAGGATATATTATAATAGACTATTATTAATCGTAATAAATTGTCCGCGAAAAGTTGATAAAATACATGTGGAAATGCGGGGTTTTTCGAACCTTCGTAACGCTTGATATAAGGATAAAACGCGGATATGCTGCAACTTTCATGCTTAATTTTCTCAGTCATCTGGGTATGTAGTAATCTAATTTTATGCAATGTAATGTGCTATTTTTTCAAGCGCTTTTCAATGCAGTTATCGGTTTAAATATAACTCAAATTCCCGCTATGATATGACAATTGCCGTACGGCCTACTTTTACGCAAACGCAAATTACAACTGCAAATTTCATGCTTAATTTTCTCTGTTATCTGGGCATGTAGTAATGTAATTTTATGCCAATGTAAGGTGCTATTTTTCAAGGGCTTTTCAATGCAGTTATCGGTTTAAATATAACTCAAATTCCCGTTAAGATATGACAATTGCCGTACGGACTACTTATACGCAAACGCAAATTACAACTGCAAATTTCATCAGCACAATACATTGGCATAAAATTACATTACTACATGCCCGGATAAGTAACAGAGAAAATTAAGCATGAAAGTGGCAATTGTAGCTAATTTTCGTTTGCGTAAAAGTAGGCCGTACGGCAATTGTCATATCTCTTAATTAACGGAAATTTTACTTAAAAATATAACACATTACATTGCATAAAATTAGATTACTACATACCCAGATGACTGAGAAAATTAAGCATGAAAGTTGCAGCATATCCGCATTTTATCCGATCAAGCGTTACGAAGGTTCGAAAAACCCCGCATTTCCACATGTATTTTATCAACTTTTCGCGGACAATTTATTACGATTAATAATAGTCTTTTATAATATATCCTAATATATCCCTTTCAACAAAACGCGGATTTGATTTTAAATATCAGTTTCGTATCAAATGAAGCCGTCCCCCCCGTCCACCCGCCTGTCCACCCCCCGTCCATCCGCCTCTTCCCCCGTCCATCCACCTGTCCCCCACCCGTCCATCCGCCTCTTCCCCCGTCCATCTGCCTGTCTCCCCCGTACATCCGCCTGTCCCCTCCGTCCGTCCGTCCGTCCGTCCGTATCCGCATTTTTCAATTTTCCTGTGTTTTATATTTTCGGCCGTTTCGTTTCGGCCGTTTCGTTTCGGTTGTTTCGTTTCGGTCGTTTCGTTTCGGTTGTTTCGTTTCGGTCGTTTCGTTTCGGTCGTTTCGGTGGTTTCGATGGTTTCGGCCGTTTCGTTTCGGTCGTTTCGTTTCGACGTTTCGCCTTTTAGTACATGCCAC
>CACRXK020009949.1:0-17726 GCA_902702795.2 Paramuricea clavata
ATCAAGTAGTTGTACTTGGAGGTCGTGATGAGGATAATCAAGTTCTGAATGATGTTTTCATGTATGACTGCAAGACGGGCAAGATCACAGCCTTACCATCCATGTTGGAGAAGAGAGACACCTGTTGTGCAGTTATTACTGGAAATACAATTGTAGTCATGGGAGGTGAGAGTTATGATGATCTCAGGTCTGTGGAGTGTTTTACAATGGGAGATTCTACATGGAAGTATCTTCCCAGCATGAACGAAGAAAGGTCCAGAGCAGTTGCTGAAGTTCTACCCTCAACTAGGAAGTATGTGTAATTTTGACATTTAACGTTTCTCCGTCAATTGATATTAGATTGTTTCATTCAGAGGTGAAATTCTACGCATTTTCCTACCTAGACTGCCTACTGTAAGCTGGGATTTCTGACTAAGGTAAAGTAATATGAATAACAAAGTTTCTCCAAGCAACATGCAAAAACTGATTCCAATGCCATGTTACAACAAAAATGTTTTTTGCATATTTTCTCGTCCCATTTAGCTAAGTTGCAGTTAAGCTCAGACAATTTCTTTAAACCACCCTTTGTTGCAGTTGAAGCCATTGACATTGTGTTGTTCGTATTGCTATGTACCTTGGCTCAAACAAGCGAACATACTGGAAATTGATATTTTTTTTCTGTGTCGGTGTTGTGTACTCAGGTGAATATGATGTTTGTGATGTTACTCTGAGTGTATATCCACACCCGGCGGGGAGAGCTTGAAAAATATGCCCGAATATACCAAAGGTCGTAGGTTCGATTCCCACCGTGCCCAGGCATATTTTTTAAGCTCGCCCGGTGTGGATATACACTCAGAGTAACATCACAAACATCATACTGGAAATTAATGTAATTATTTTAAAGTTAAAAACTATTAGTAATACAAGTTTACCGTTAGAAAAGGCTTTGAAAAGTTTCGCTAATCCATATAGCTTCACTATGGCCTGTCGAAGGGAAGATGGCTGTGAAACTCATTAGAATAACAATATAACTCGTACGGAAGTTCGAGAAATGAGATAAACAAAACTAAGGACTTTGACATGTTGCCCAACAAAGATTTAATTATGTATTGTATTATGTTTGCTGGTTACTTTCCACTGACCTAAGTTTGGGACCGTGGAAAAGGTGACCGCGTAGGCCTAATTGAGGTGACCGTTCAATAAAGGTTACTTGAATAGTATTTATATTATGAAATTTTCGTGACTTTGCCACATGACCACTTAACAAAGGGTGACCGCTTAATACGGTGCCGCTTAATACAGGTTCGACTGTATTAGTTTTTTAAAGTTTTTAGGGTGGACTACTAGAAAAGCCCTGACGGGCTTGTTAGTCTTCCTTCCATATGAATTGTATCTTTATAGAGGACAAGTTGATGACAACCACCTGTTCCGACCTTCATCTCGTGTACACAAACCTGGTGGTGGGTCCTCTTTTTCATTAGAGTAGAAAACTTACTTGTATTTATTTCGCAGTTGTTGATGAATGTCGTAGAGTTAATTGTAGTAAATTTGAGGCATTGTTTGCAAATTATTTTTGTTGTTAGATAGCTTTTTCTGAAGGGGGGATTTGTCTTTGTGCTGCATGATTGATTAGGTCTTACACATGCAAGAACGCACAAGTTGTTACAGGTCTGCAGACAAGTTGTTACAAATCCGTTCGCAAGCTGTCAACAAGTTGTGTTCACAGTTGTTGTAACAAGTGTGGAACAAGGTAACCTTGATGGCATTATCGGATTTGTGGAAAAGTTGTTCTAGCAAGACTGATACAGTCATGATATAACATGAATGCTACAAGGTTGATGACACAAGGTTGTAACAATATTGTTATGTCATGACTGTGTCGGACTTGTTGGAACAATATAGCAATATTAAAGGAAAGCTTGTTAAAACTGGATGGGAAAGTGGAAGCAGTGAAAGAAATGGACAAGATGGTAAATGAAAAAGTAGAAGCTGTAAGGGAAGAAATGAAAGACAATAACACTGAAGTAATGAAAGAAATAAAAGATATGAAAGAAAATCTTTCCAAAGTGAACAAAGATTTAGACGAAGTCAAAGTCATGATGAGTCAAATGTTAAAGAAGGTTAATATGCTTGAACTGCTCAGCAAACTGCCATCTCCAAGACTCCAACCGAGGGAATGTTCAATACACCTAGGGAAGATATTTTGATTGCTGCTGGCTGGGGTGCGGGATACAGTGCAGAAGTATTTTCCTGGGAGAAAAATGGTTGGTATGAGTTTTCGCAAATGAATGACGGACATATCGGAGCTTCATCATTTATTTATAATGATCAACTATTTGTTGTTGGGGGATGTACTGAGACAATACAAACCTTGGATCTCAATGAATTACCTTTGAAATGGATGAAATTTTCTGACGGACTTCCTTATGAAAGTGGTCATCAAACTGTTGTTTACCAACAGCGTGTCATTCACATTGGTGGATATAATCTTGACGAGGATAAAGAGTCTAACTTGATTAGTGAATTGCAACTTACCTCACTTTGCACACTGAAAGAGTTGTACCAAATGCCCCAGCTACGAGTTTGTCATGGAGCTGTGGCTTTTGAAAATAAAGTCTTAATAAAATAACGCTCAACAAACTGCCATCTCCGGCCAAGGGAATGTTCAATACACCTAGGGAAGATATTTTGATTGCAGGTGGCTGGCGAAGTGGTGCGAAACATAGTGCAGAAATATTTTCCTGGGAAAAAAATGGTTGGTATGAGACAGTGAACTCTAATAAAACTGGAACGCTAACTCGACCGCCATCTTTGAAGCTAAATTGAAGGAGGTTTTTCTGAGTTTTGAGCCGAAATACTTGACGCCAAACGTTGGTTTATATGTCAAACTGAAGCTATTGAAAGGCGCTATTTCGTGTAGAAATTTCACGACTTTAGCTAAAAGGGAAGTATCTTAAAAATATTTCAGATATTTGATATTTTTTGCCGATTGGCAGTTGTTTTTGTATTTTTTAAATATTTCCCTTTTAGCTGAAGTCTTGAAATTTCTACACCGAATAGAATTTTTCAACAGCTTCAGTTTGATATATAGCCCAACGTTCGGCGTCAAATATTTCTACTCAAAACTCAGAAAAACTATTTCAGCTTCATGCAATCATAGGGCTTGATCATAGGAGTTATCGTTCCAGTTTACTTATAGTTCAATGGTATGAGATGGCGGCAATGAATGAAAAACATCAAGGAGCGTCATCATTTATTTATAATGACCAGCTATTTGTTGTTGGGGGATATGGTACTAAGACAATAGAAACCTTGGACCTTGCACACTGAAACAGTTGTGCCAAATGCCCCAGCCACGAGATTGTCATGGCGCTGAGGCTTTTGAAGATAAAGTCTTGATCTTGGGAGGAGAAGATGATGATGATGATGTTTTAGACAGTGTGTTGGAGTTTGATCCAAAGAAGAATGAATGTAAGGAGCTGCCATCATTAACACATCCCATGCAGGAAATGGCATCGTCAAGTTCAGAATGATGTTTTCATGTATGACTGCAAGACGGGCAAGATCACAGCCTTACCATCCATGTTGAAGGAGAGATATGAATGTTGTGCAGTTATTACTGGAAATACAATTGTAGTCATGGGAGGTAAGAATGAAGATTATGATGATCTCAGTTCAGTGGAGTGTTTTACAATGGGAGGTTCTACATGGAAGTATCTTCCTAGCATGAATAACGAAAGATCTGGAGCAGTTGCTGAAGTTCTACCCTCAACAAGGAAATATGTGTATGTTTGACATTTAACGTTTGTCTACAAATATATATTAGATTGTTTTGTTCAGAGGTAAAATTCCACGCATTTCTCAATCTAAGCTGAGATTTCTGACTGAAGGTAAAGTAATACGAATAACAAAGTTTCTCCAAGCAACATGCAAAAGCTGATTGCAACGCCATGTTACGATCAAAATGTTTTTGCATATTTTCTTGGCCGTTTAGCCAAGTTATGTCCAAACAATTCATTTAAACCAGCCTTTGTTGCAGTTGAAGTCATTGTGTTGTTCGTATTACTATGTTCCTTGGCTCAAACAAGCAAAAGTGCTGGAAATTAATGTAAGAATTTTAAAGTCAAAAACTACTAGTAATACAAGTTTACCGTTGTTAGAAGTAAAAACTTTAATATTGGGGAGCTGGAACTTCCTTCCATATGGATTGTATCTTTAGAGGACAAGTTGATGACGACCAGCCGTTCTGACCTTTATCTCGTGTACACAACTCTCCTGTTGGTGGGTCCTCTTTCTCATTAGGATAGAAAATTTTATACTTGTACTTATTTAGCGGTTGTTGATGAATGTAGTGGCTTTAATTGTAGTAAATTTGAGGCATTGTTTGCAAATTATTTTTGTTGTTAGATAGCTTTTTTCGAAGGGATTTAATGTTTTTGTGATTGATTAGCTCTTACACACGTAAAAACGCACAAATTGTTACAGGTCTGCAAACAAGTTGTTACAAATCTTTTCACAAACTGTCAACAAGTTGTCTTCACACTGCTTGTTCCCAGTTGTTGTAACATGTTTGGAACAAGCTGTTAACAACTTGTAACAAGGTTGATGGCATTGACATGTAGCAATTATCAGACTTGTTACAACGTTGTTCTAACACGGTCTGATACAGTCATGATATAACAAGAATGTTACAAGGTTGATGACACAAGGTTGTAACAATATTGTTATTTCATGACTGTAATCGAACTTGTTGGAACAACCTTGCAACAAGTCTGATAATATCAACAAGGTTGTTACAAGTTGTTAACAGCTTGTTCCAAACTTGTTGACAGCTTGGGACAAGCAGTGCGAACACAACTTGTTGGCAGACTTGCTACAATATCCACTTCATTGTGGTGACTCGATTGTATGTCCATTTTTCTTAACAGTTGGGAAGATACCCACTTAAGTGTGGTGACCCCATTGTATGGGGGGGGGGGGAGCAGAGGCTTTACACAAGTATGAAAAACATAAAAATATTTAAAAAAACAAAGAACTAAATACGCGTTGGCAGGCTTTGACTGTCCATGTCTGGCTGTTTGATTCTAGCTGTCCTATAGGCATGCTGATGAGCTCTGACATTGAGCGAAACAGTCAAAATTTAAATATTGTGAATGAGGTTTTCCTATTTTTGTGTTAATCTTTATTGTTGTCTGAAATATGCTAAAATATCAAAAAAAAATTTCTTCATTAGGTCAAGCTATTTCCTGAAATTTGATGCTCAAATTGCTAAAAATAGCGTTTCTGGGAGTCTACATTTCAAAATTTATCCAAGGGGGATTGTATGACCAGTTAATTTTTAATCCAAGCTAGGTTCGCCACTAGTGCTGTTATTTTTTATTATCAAGCCGTATAAATTGACGATGCTCTTGAGAGCGCATTCCAAATGGTTATTCGTTGTAAAAATGTATCAGTCAATGTCAACTACATTTACTAGCATTTCTTTTTCTTCCTCGCAACTTCGTGATTTTCGAAAAAATTTACAGGATATTCCACAACATTTTCTTTTTTTCTCGAAGCCAAAAAAGCGAATAAATTATTATTCCCTCTTCGAGAATGTAGGAAATCCTCCCTACCTCCCGGGATTGGGCTGACATACCCGCCAAAGATTTTAGGAAATTAGGCCAATACTTGAATACGTTTCGTCAGTCAGGGGAGAAATCCCGAAATATCCGGGCTCGAAACAGAAATTGAACGCGTTCAACAAAGAAGCCTGAGAATCCTAGCACTGGAGAAAGATGGTGATTGCTAGATAGTATACTTCAAAATAAGGTTTTCGTTTTTATAACGTAGAAAAAATTATCCTAACGCAAAACTAAACCGTAACATTAACCCCAACCCTAACCTAATCCTAACTTATTTTTAAAATCGATATAAAAACGGAAACCTTATTTTGAAGTATATACTATCTAGCAATGGACCATTTGCATTATAGACTAAATTTTGGTCTAGTCAAAAATTTCATCACAACTTGAAAGAGCATAACAAAATTAGTAATATTTCAAAGTTTCGTTGCAAAATGTTGTAAAATGCGGATAATATAGCCTTGCCGATTGGCGTAATACAAAATGACTGAAAAACGGCAAACTTCGCAAGGCTATATTATCCGCATTTTACAACATTTCGCAACGAAACTTTGGAATATTACTAATTTTGTGATGCTCTTTCAAGCTGTGATGAAATTTTTGTCTAGATCAAAATTTAGTTTATAATGCAAATGGTCCATTACTGGAGAAAGATACCCTCTCCACATTAAGAGTAAGAAGGGAAAACGCAACATGGGACAAGCTGAAAAGAATCGTGGAAGTCCTAAATAACCCATGCATAATAACCGTTATCTAGCCATCAGAAATAATCAAACTTACGAACTAAAGAGGACTAGAAACAACTTTCCAAGACAGTCCTCAAAAACATACAGCTATACACACGCAAAAATCTCACATCTTGTAACAAGTTTGCCAACAAACTGTCAATGTATTCGCACTGCTTGTCAAAGTTGTCAACAGGTTTGGAACAACTTGTTGACAACTTGTAACAACCTTGTCGAATTATCAGACTTGTTGCTTGCAAGACAAGTCCGTTACATGTTCTGACAAGTCCGTTACATGCTTGAGATAACAAGATTGTTACAACCTTGTGTGAACAACCTTGTAAAATCCTTGTTATATCATGGCTGTAACAAACTTGTTAGCACAGTCTTGTAACAAGGCTGATAATGCCATCAAGCTTGTTACAAGTTGTTAACAGCTTGTTTCAACAAAGTGGGAACAAGCAGTGCGAACACACAACTTGTAGACAGCTTGTGAACAGATTTGTAACAACTTGTTTGCAGACTTGTTACAAGCTGTGCGTTTTTATACGCGTGCAATACGTCTTTTATTTCAAGAGCGTGGACATTATCAAATTCATGAATGATATGACTTTTACTGTATGTTGTATTTAAATAGTTAATAACCCCCGAATCTTTAAAATGGGAATCGAAAAACCCCCGAATCTTTAAACTGGGAATCCAAAAACCCCAAAATCTTTAATTAAACTCGGAATCGAAAAACCACCGAATCTTTAAACTGGGAATCGAAAACCCCCGAATCTTGAAGCTGGGAATCGGAAAAACCCCGAATCTTTAAACTGGGAATCGAAAACCCCCCGAATCTCTAAACTGGGAATCGAAAAAACCTCCAATCTTTAAACTGGGAATCGAAAAACCACCGAATCTTTATAATCCGGAATCTAAAAACCCCCGAATCTTTAAGACTGTTTTCAGTCCAGGTTTTACAGGCTACGGCTAGCTTTTTTAAGTCCTGGTTTTACAGGTTAAACTCGGAAAACCCCCGAATCTTTAAAATCCGGAATCGAAAACCCCGAATCTTTACGGCTTTTTTCAGTCCAGGTTTTACAGATTACGGCTTTTCTCATTCCGGGTTTTACAGATTAAGGCTTTTCTCATTCCGGGTTTTACAGATTAAGGCTTTTCTCATTCCGGGTTTTACAGATGGGCATTCCAAACCCCCAAGGGAGTTCAGACCAATGCATGCGTTTAGCAGTAGCCAATGATAGCAAATCTTTCGGAAGCTAAACCAATCAGAGCTCGTAAAAATCTGACAAAACAAACAATGGTGTGTGGTTCACGGCTTTATACGTATTCCGTGGCAAATTTGAATATTTCTGCTCGAGGCTTCAAAGTTGAGAGAGCACACAATGAAAGTTACTACAACCAAACTTCGCTTTTATGAAACTTATTCGAAGTGAAATCGGTATACCTTGCAGAGGGAAAGGTCAGTATTAAATTTAGCTATTTTTAAAACGTTTTTGAGTTGTTCTTGTTAAGTTCCAGTTGCTTTTCGAAGCTCGTGTGTAGAATATATTCATTGTATTAATATGTATTGAATTGAAGCGCTTCGTTTCGGCGCTTAGTCGCTTTGTTTCTTTGGTGTTTCTCTCTCATTTTCTAGCAGTTGTGTTCAGAAATACCCCAGCTTTGATTTATTTAACTCATATTTAGTTTATTTACGATTTCAGGGCGAAAATTTGAGGAGAAAGTGAACTAATTTAAGTCGCCGACATAGTCGAAAAGGCGAAATCCTTGGTAAGCATAATGTCCACTAAAGGCGTTTCCTTCTTGTTTTTTTTTTAACTTCCCTTATACACCTAGAACGTCTTCTAGTAAAGCCTTGTACCTTGATGAACATTCTCTGTCAAATTTAGTTAAAATTTTGTCCGTACAGAGCGAAATGGCGACTCATTTTAGGCATGTTCAATTCGACATGCATTTTAAACATTTTAGCTTCTACAAATTTGTCGTTTATGTACAATTTGTACTCGCAGGGATAGCTAAGCTTTTTGAGTTTTTGAGGTTGTCTTAGTTGAATTTAACCCAAATCTTTTTAAGAAGCCCAGAGATGAAATGCCCTCGTGGTTCATGCCCTAATTTTATGCATACATACACGCATTCTTTAAAATTAAAATGAATCGAATTGGACAACCACACCCTGTGTAAACGACATTAAATAACTCTTCACTGTTAAAACTAAAATTGATTATCAAACTTTTTTAGTTTGCCTCAAGTTCGATTGTTTTGACGCCAAACAGTACAGAAAGACCTCTGCGCAGATTTGAAGAGAATTTCGCCTAGCAGTCGAAGGAAAACGAGATCAGAAGACAGGAAGGCAAAGGCTGAATGAAGACTATCATCAGCTAACCCACAGCATTCATCGTCGCATTTCATTTGTCCCAAGTTTGGAAGAGACAGTAAAATTTAATACCATAGTTTGGTGACGGAATGCTCCAAAGCAAATACACCCATCATCAGATTTCGCTCTGTCAGCCTATTGTGAATGGGTGCCATGACCTGTCAAGCCACGACGCGACGCCGTACCATCCAGAGATTCTAAACAATGCTCTGCACCATCGTTTACAAGAATGGCATGAGGGATTGTACATTAGAGAAGGTATATCTCGTCATTAGAGAAGGTATATCTCGATCACCCTGAGGACGCCCAAATGCACAAACCAAATTTAAATATGGCACCTTTTCCTTAACTTCGCAATTTATTCAAATTTTTCACATTTCTTCGTATTTTGTGACAAGCTCTTAACGAAATCGAAATGTTTGAAATTCGGAAGGTTCTATCTGGGAGTTTGTTTATTTGAAAGATATTTGAAATGAAATTTTGAAATTTACATCACTTTGGTATTCGGTTTAAACACTATAGGTAAAATCATGCCTGATGAGTGGCCGGCCATTGGTCGAGGTTCGGTGGTACTTCGGCTCGGACTTCCCCGACCTACAGTCGAGTTGCTCTGATCGATTGTCGTGATCAACTAGCACAGGTGCAAGATCTGGCCAACCTTACATCAGTGCTTTTTGTTCGTGGCATGAGATTGGGGCAGCTCGCTTGTAGGCCTGGAAAGATCAAGCGGAAGTACCATCAAACTGTGATTTGTGGCCGGCTTTTTGTCTGTATGGCTTTACCCAGCGTTTTCCCGTTATCATTTTGATGCAGATTTTGGGATTTTGGCTTGAATATCTTTAATATAAACATTCTTTGAGGTATAATCTTTCAAGAATTTCATGGGTTTTGACTAGTTAAGGTGTTGCTCGCAGATATATAATTGTATTAAAAAAATTTAACCAATAAAATTTAAAACTGATCAAAACGTCATTTGAGGTGTCAGATGGGAGGTCCAGTGGGAGTCGTAGCGGATATCAATGGATAAACACGGATTACTGTTAACTATTGGAGATAGATACTGTGAACGTTAGTGGATTATTATGAACATTGATGGATTACAACGAACACTTCAGGATTATTGTGAACATTTTGGATAAAATGTACCTCGCGATCGACGGTTAACCTACCAATGTACCTTGATGACGAAAGCTGCACGACGGCAACGAGAGGACTGCCTCAAGGTTAGAGTATTAGTCTGATAACAAGCAGTAGTTAGTTTGTTATCAGGCAGTAGTTAATTAAGGGTTAGCCTGCTATCAGGCAGTAGTTACCCAGGACTCTAATTTGCATGTGTTTGGTGACGTCTCTGGGATAAACCGGTTTAAAAAACCTGGCGGTCTGTCGTTAGTTGTACATTTGCACACAAGGTTGACTTTTATTCAGATGTTTGCATGCTAATAAAAAATGAGGTACAATTCTGACCTCAGTTAATCAGAATTTCGACATCGTCTGCAATCGAAAGTCAATCTTAAGAGGTTAACATTTGAGCTTCCGGTCACGTGGTTCGTTGCATGCACTCGGTTCGGTTATTGGTGGGTTTCAGTAAGTGTTACAATCCAAACGATGGTCAATGTCAGAAATGTTGACAGTTCCTGAGCAATTTATTTTGCTTCAAATACAAGACTACTACTTAAAGTAAAAAAACAGTGAACATTATTTTCTCACTCTAGTAACTCGTACTGAAACCCAATGTTCGTGCCAATGTTCTTCTCTTTGTGTAAATGTACTGCTTAGGTGTCTCCGTGTCTGTGCATGGATAAACGCAGCGCGCAACTAGTATCCAGAATATAGGCAGACGAGTAAAACCTTGCCAGACTTAAAAATTTTGTTTATATCGATATGTTATGTTCATAAATGTATAGAAATATCATGAAATGTGTTAGGCTTTGGCTTGGGGTTAAATCTAACCCTATAACCTTAACCTTAACTCATTACATTATCTGTATATTTGTGTATGTAATATATGGGTGTAGCTAAAATTTTGTTGAAAAGCTGGCATAGTTTTCCTTGGATAGGATAACTAAACTGGGTGCAAATGGTATCCATAGCTTAGAGGGTGCAAATGGTACCCGTAAGAAGATTTGGTGGATATCGTTGTGGATATTTTTGGACAAGATAAAAAGATCAGTTTAAGACTGTAATGACATGATATTGTAATGATAAATAGTCTAGGCTTTAGTAAGTAAAGATAATAAATTGGCGGTATATTGTCTTGGAAAGTTGTATCTTTCATCGCCCGTAGTGCATGTATATCGCTGGTTTCGAACGTTAGTTTTCTGCCCCGGGTTATATGAAAACAGTTCGCTACCAGAGATTAGGTCCCCTCTCTGTTATGGCGGCTCGACGATGGAAGAAATTAATATAAGGCATGCAAACCTTACCCCTGTTTGTGGAAGCTCACCAGGTGCGATGGCACACTAGGTTAAGTTAAGCTAGGGGCATGACCGAGACTCCACATTCGGGGGTTTCCCTTACAGGTTTTTGAAAGGTTATATGCGCGCGCGCACTAGTTAGGAAGGTTAGGCAGCTAGAAATAGGGCGTTTTCGCTTCTCTTTGCATGTATACTATAAGGCATGTATACTATGTAATTCATATTATCGTCTTACTTTTGCGCCAGTAACTTTCTGTGAAGTATCTAACACAACAGGAAAATGGATTCTGTTTCCCTGCTGAAAAATACTTACAGAACCAACTCAAAGTGGAATTGAAAAAAAAGGAAATATTGCGAAAAAGAGAAAAATAAAAATAAAACCGCGAAGCCACTTTGAATTTAAGCAACAATAGTCCAAGAATACTCGTTGCAGAAAAAACAACAAAAAAGAAACAATTTTCTGCCTAAAATATCTTGGATTAGGGGCTTAACGATAAGAAACGTAGTTCTCGCTCCAAAGTGGAGAATAGGCTCGTTTCTTTAGGTTGCTAATGCGTTGCGCGCGTGTTTTATAAATTGTACTATAAGTTTTCAGTTGAAAAGACCGCCAGGGAATATAGGGTGTTTTCATGTGTTGCTTTGTTGACGGACAAGTTTTCAAAATAATGGTTTTCTTGTTTCCTTGTATTTCGACACTTTAACTTGTTCCCAAACATAGCCGCCGTGAAAACACCCTGCAGATCAAGTTTATATATGGTCGCAATAGCAATATAGAATGTTTGCCATGTTGCATTCCGTGTTGTCTTGCATTGTTCATACATGAGCTTGGTCGAACCATGGATCATAAAAACACCATGGTCGAACGCAGCTAATTAACATAAGCGGCGCGCGCGTGCTGCTGTAATGCGGAGTACAGTCAGTGAGTGTACTCCATGTGCAAATAGTGAAGTGTGCTCTATATAGTCTAGACTTGAAACAAGGGCTCATGCGCAACGTTTCATGCTTATTAAAATTAAACGCGCTAACTTGCATGCTAAGTAAAATTAAGGGCATGAAAATCAGTGCATGCTATATTTAAATTGAGTGCGCGCGTTGCAATTTTCTTGCGCGCGAAAGCAAAATGCGCCAGAAATCCAAATATATAGAAATGCACACATCACATCTTCAAAATGCATCCAATTGTCCTAACACCTTCTACAAACTGTCGTAAAATCTGTTGGGCTGTTGGATTCATTTGCCACGCACCTTGTCCTGAACATATTTGAAATATTTTCAAGTTTCAAGGTCAAGATAAATATACTCTGATGTGGAACAATTTGTTCGTAAAAAGGTATATTAGTCTTGCGCAATTTGTAGACTGAATTTTCGGGTGGTCTACAATGATTTTTTTGAACATCTTGAGAGATTTCTTAAAAGTGTTTTTTGCAAGATTTTTACTTCTCTGGATTTTGGTAGGTATGGGTAGGTATGGTATACTATAGTTAATTCGGTTGTGTAAGTGGGCGGGGTTTTCCCTGCGGTTTTCGGTATCCGGACTCATAATCACCAAGGTTTTTCACCAGATCTCACCATGCACAGCAACCGTGCATGGCACTTCTGGTTTTCCTCGGGTGATTATGCATTTTTTCATTTGGCAAAATATCTAAAAATTCCAAAAACAAAAAACAGTGTCCGTGTTCGGGACGAATTTAGTACTGTATAGGAAAAAAAGGATTATATAGCTGTTGTATATTTTCACGTTCGTCGTTGAGTGCATGTGTCTTTATATTCTGTGAATGGAGTTGCATTCTCTCAAATATATGCAGTAATTATATATATTACATCGTTACACCCCATTTTCCATCTTTTGAATAAAAAAGTGGTTTGCAAAGGGGGAGCCATCTACATTACTCAGGCATATGTTATTTTTCTCAACCATGTATTGTAAGTAATTTACAATGGATCATTCCAGGAAACATCCATACCTCCACACAGAGGAAATTAAATTAACCCCTCAACCCTCTTCGAATGTCCTAGTACACTTTTAAGTGAAGCCTTAAAAGGCTAATTTCCACTCCGGAAAATTATCCGTGGATTGGAACGGACAAGAAAATTTTTCTTTGTGTTAAAGTCATTAGTTCCAACCCAGAGCTCACAAGACAGAGAAAAACTTTCTTGTCCGTTCCTAATTTTCCTGAGTGGAAACTAGCCTTTACTGTTATCAGAAACAACCTTTTCTCCACTCCCCTTCGGATAGCGGAAATTTCCTCATTGGGGATAGGGTTGACTTTTCTGGAACGACTCAATTTAACTGAAATAGAAAGTTACAGATAATAAAATAAAATTTTCTAGCCAATATAATACCAGACAAATTTCCTGATCTACTGGTATAGGCACTGATTTAGTCTCGAAAATTGCGACGACACAGTACTTGTTCGTTTCCGGGTTGAATTCCCAGAACACTGTAAAGTAGTTACCAAAAAAGTAATGTTCGTACTTTATTGACATATTCTCGCAAAAGCTCCATTAGGAGGAACCGCTTATTATTTACGAGGTCACATTTTAATTTCCAATCATATGTTCTAGCCCAATCAAGTTTCAACAATAATCTTAAAAGAACATCCCTGACCAGCTGTTTGAATCACCCATGTTCGAACTGAATTTGTGTCCAAAGCCTTGGGGGAGAGGGGCGCGCAACTTCCCCACCTAAAGTGATAGTGAATGCCCTTTTATGTTCAGCCTGCTTCCCAGGCAGCCCAGGAAATATACATATTCCTTATAAACTGTCTTAAAACATTTTAACATGTGCCGATAAAGTTTGCCTTACTTTGCTTGCTAGCGCTCTATGTGGTGCCATGTGTGACAATACAAAGACGTAACCATGCAACTGATGCAAGTCTGCATACATCATGAGCTACACAATTGGGGGCGGAGGAACCGCGGGGGGCAAGGCCTTTGTCCACCCTAGTTTTGAGAAAACACCAAAAGTGCCCTCTCTGAGGTTGGGAAAGGGTATTTTTGTGAGCCGTGAATGGTCAATATTTGTTCGCGTGAAATGCTTGATTTTAGTGTCGTGAAATGTGATTTGCTCTACAGCCGTGAGACGTGATTGTTGATAAAAATGCTCCGTGAAATGAGAATTAAGAATGCCTGTTTCGTCAACTGTGATTATTATAGTGATTATTATGATAAACATGATACGCGATAATCAAATTTATATAATCTCACTCGATTGCACAAGAGTAAAAACTTCGGAGGCCTTTCTCGAGGTTCCTGACGCTGAGGACAAGGTTCCTGACGCTGAGGACAAGGTTCCTGACGCTGAGGACAAGGTTCCTGACGCTGAGGACAAGGTTCCTGACGCTGAGGACAAGGTTCCTGACGCTGAGGACAAGGTTCCTGACGCTGAGGACAAGGTTCCTGACGCTGAGGACAAGGTTCCTGACGCTGAGGACAAGGTTCCTGACGCTGAGGACAAGGTTCCTGACGCTGAGGACAAGGTTCCTGACGCTGAGGACAAGGTTCCTGACGCTGGGGACAAGGTTCCTGACGCTGAGGACACGCACGCAGGTCGTCGTACATTGTCGTCACTCAAACTTGTAAGTTATGATGTAGTTTTTAACTGACTGGTAGAGAAATGAGAGAACTTAATTAACGTAGATGCTGTACCATGCATTAAACATAGTCTTAAATTAATAAACTTATTATTATTATTATATTATTTTATTAGAAAAGAAAACACAAAAAATGCCCTCTCTCCGGTAGCAAAGTGCCCTTTGCCTCCATGAAAATGTTGAAAAATGTTGTTGAAAAATGTTATATGATATTGCAATTAAAGTGCTGCATACAGATCACTGTGGCTAAGACAACTTCGGACTTTCCCTATGTTGGCCCGAAGACCATATTCTATATATTTGTTGATTTTAAAATAGCGGACAAAAGTTGTTGTGTTGCAATCGTGGTTGGGTCGAGCAATATGTGGAAGGCGAAAATAGCGAAGATAAAGAGATTAAAATTGGATTCGCTGTACTGCGTATTTTTGAAATTTTGACCAGAGAAGAATGACACCTGTGACGTCAGTTTCACACGGGACCAGTGCAAAGATTAGATACTATAAAGATGTGTCACTCGACGTATTTCCCTAATGTTTGCGTGTCCGTAATTTTCCGTGCTGATCACGAGTGATCACGCGAGATGACGAGTGCATAACACTTACTGCCAATTTTTCTTAAAGTTAGTAATATTTTGGTTATCTCATGAAATTCAACCAAATACGTCATAACTAACACAACCTGTTATTCAAAAATTCAATGAGAACAGTTACATGTCCATGCCTGCAAAGCTGTACATCCAAATTGTAAGCTGCTGGCCCAAGCTGTCCAGCTGAATCGACGGAATCCTGCTGATCACCACTCACCCTGAGCTGATTGCGGGCTAGGGACCCGGGGCCTGGGCCGATGATTGTGGCGCCATATTTGCATTTTGCACAATTGCAATCAAAAAGTACAAGTGAGAAAGAAAAACATGGAAAAACATAGTTTAAGTGATGGAAAGCATCTTACTGATTTTGTTCTGCTGAGTGTTTTATTGATTTTCAGACCACTTTGGTTGACAGCAGAAATTTAGTAATTTTTTCTACGTTTTGGTAATTTTTTGCATGCTTATTTAGTAATTGCCTTGCAAAATATCTGGTCACACTGAGCTATACTATATTACTGGAGGAGGTGCTCCTATCTCCCTTCAGTCAAACAAGTGTCGCCAAAAACATGGCGGATTTCGTTGGATTTCGGCCTTTGCTGACGCCAGAATGACGCCACTGGTCCCAAATCCTCGTGGTAATTACCACTGAGCAAGGCTCATTTTGAGCCCGCTACCACTTTCACATCCCCCTGATTTTCGCAAAAATATTTTAGCTTTTTGTTTTGGAGTTTGACTCGGTTTTTGCCTTCTCTTCGGCATTTTAACATTTGTTTCGAGTTGCACAAGTGGCAAGAATCATGCTGGCTAGTGAAGACAGGGAACAACGAATATTTAAACCTCAAGAAATTTCGTAAAGACGTTATTTGTAAAGGTAAAAATATACTGTTTATATGTTCAATATTTATTTGTGATAAAGTAGGTCAAAACAAAGCGAAATAAACAGCCTATTTGTACTGTGTAGTGGACAATTTTAGCAACTGATGTATACAATTAAGTTGCCAAAACTATATTAATACGAGAAACAGTCTTTCTCGAAAGAAAATGGTTGAAATTTCAGATTTTAGATTCATTTGTTATTTCAAATTTTACGATATAAAATGCCATTTTTGACCACCATCTGCTTCATGATACTACTTAGTAAATTTAAAGTGCTTTCTATTATATTAGTATACCTATAGAGAAAGACCTTTTTAAGCCAGAACTATCATGACTTTGAATGATTTAATCCATGTACTTAACTGGCCACTGATGGCAATGAAATTATAATGTGTAGAATTATCAAGTCTATCAAGATCCAAAAATTGGCTGTTAAATTCTACCAACTTCTGTTGAAGCTAGTTTCATATATAAGATCAGGTTTAGAGGCCTGTAGCATTTTCCCTAGAAATTGCATGAGTAAAATCAATTTCATAATTAACCCATTGAGCCGCAATGCGCCCTACTTATTTTTTACTTGTAACGCCAGACGATATTATACTCGTCAATGGGTCATGCCAGAAAACATCTATACCACCCCCACGGAGGAAATAGGAAGTTAACCCCCCTACCCCCTTCGGATGTCCTAAATAATTAAATACATTTACTATTATCAGAAACAATTTTTTCTCCCCTCCCCCTCCGGACGGCAGAAATTTCATCAGTGGGGAGAGTATGGATCTTTTCTGGAACGACCCATTGAGGAAGCTCTGCAGCTTAATGGGGTTAAGAAAATGAAACATTCTTGATGATATTTGATGTTGGTAATTCATGCATTTTTGGAGGAAAATATTTTACACAGTGGTTTTCGCCTGACACCGAACCCCAATATTTACATGCTATTTGTCCAAACTATTTTCCTCATTCTTTCAACATGCCAAGGTGATACAAAGTAAATTTCAGTTGAATTCAAACAAGTCCTTGGGCCCTGAGTTGTCAAGACTATCACCTTAATTGTTAGCAGCATGTATCTGCTAAGCCCTGGGTTCAAATGAGTGGAATTTCAAGAGCATTCTGACCAGCTTTGTGCACACAGGTGACCTTACCGGTCAGGATGAGGGCCAGTTAAGTTTACAGTTGGGTGTCGGCAAGGTTCATGTAAAATTGTTAGCAAGAATGTTATGTGTACACAATCATGTGTAATGTCGTATTGGATTAATAGCAGTTAAATGTTGGGATCCAGTATCGAACAATAACCACAACAATTATTATATAAAGTATTTGGTTGTTTTAGTGTAATATTCATTTCTCACATATTTTTTTCAAAAATAAAGTACCATTCAGCAACTTGTTGGGAAAGAGGAGTCACAAACTGTTGATGAATATATTTAATTAACTACATCCACATAAAATACAATTTTATTAACAGTATCTTGATTTATGGGTTATTAGATGACATTATTTTCATAATAAATTATTAATTAAAAATAAAATTAACAAATAAATTACA
>CACRXK020009950.1:0-12577 GCA_902702795.2 Paramuricea clavata
TGTAAACTCTAGGTCGGATTTTTACTGAATTACACTTGGCCACTCTGATAAAAGTATGAAAAAGTCCAGAAATAAACATAAAAAACGAAAGGTTTTTTTAGTTCTGAAGGGTTTTGGCTTAATGATGGTTTGTGCAGTAAACATACAAAGGAAAAGGTTGTTTGAAATTGTTTTTCTTAAAAAAAGTTGCCCAACAAGCAAAAGGTTGATTAAAGATTAAAGAGTACAATCGGGAAAACCTTACCATGCAGAAACAGGTCTGTTGTGCGTCGTGTACGATCAAGAGAACAAGGTCTCTACTTGGTAATTTAGTTGTCTTAAATTCATAGACGGATTTTCATATTTTTTACTGGGGTGGTGCCAGAAATTTTAGGGGGTGAGGGAACACAAATCGTCACCAAACACCAGTAAGGTCTATACACTCTAGGGGTGGACTGTGGAGCCGCGAGAGGGACGCTAGGGAGTAGAAAACAAAGTGCCCCAACACCGCGAAAAAACTTCTGCGCATGCATCAACCTCACTGAAATTTGCCTTGCAAACGTGGTGTTAAGTATTCCGAAGGTTGTCAAAAACTCAAAATGGAAGTGCATGACAAGGAGCAACATCGATGTTTTGCTTTTTCTGTGAAAATGCCGAAGCGGAATAATGAATGTGACAACCTAAAAACTAGAAATAATTACAGTCTACAAGTGCAAGAAGTAGTATTAGTATAGGTAATAGCATGATTTCGAGTGCAATTTGGATATAACATGCACGAGTGAGTTTTTCGAAGGTCTTTGAAAAACTCACGAGTGCATGTTTATCCAAATTTCACGAGAAACCATGCTATTACTTATTAATAATTTACATAAAAATGTTCGAGACAATTGTAGTTTTAACTTACGGGTTTATAGCGAACATTCCACCAGCAAACTTTTCCTGGCTTTGTTATATCACATTATGCAATGCTAACAGCTTGAAAATTCCACTCAACTATGTAATTTTTGTTAGTCTTGTTTAAGGTCAATGCTTTTCCATTTAAAAATAAAGATAAAAGCCATATTTTCACGCGAAAGCAACTTTTACTTCACTGTAGCGCGGCGCCATGTTTGTTTTGTTTTGAAGCAATCTGTGATTACAGAAAATTGCACTGCTGTTTGGGATTAACTGCACTGAAATGAACCAATCACAGTCGAGTAATATCTTTATGTATATTATTATGCAAGAAAATGAACTAAAGGTGACTGTCGATCGATTTATTGTATAAAAAGTTCTTTAATAACTCAGGCCCCGTTTACACTACGCTCAATTTTTGGTACGGCACGGATAAAATTGGTACCCGTACCACTTTTTTGGTTCTTGGACTACCTATCCAAGAACCAAAGTGGTACGGTACCAAAAATTGAGCGTAGTGTAAACGGGGCTTGGCTAAATAGGTAATCCAAGAACCAAAAAAGTGGTACGGGTACCAATTTTATCCGTGCCGTACCAAAAATTGAGCGAAGTGTAAACGGGGCTTATATCATACAAAGATTCTTTAATTTTCTCGTTCCTTTACGTTATAATATATAACTTATATTTTGTGTTAAACTTAGTAAAGCAAAACTTATTATGAACTTCAAAAGCAAAGGGCTATGCGAAAGATGATCTAAGCTGAGATAATAGAGTTTTAAAGCTTTACATTGCTCCAATAAACCAGTAATTCTGCGAACTGAAGCGAGGAGTGACTAGTTTCCGAGTGTCGCAATGTCCTTTTCTGTTTGAGAGTACTCCTAAGTTTGTTTTTTATCATCAACACTCTGCACGTTGGAATGGACTAAAATTGGGGGGGAGGTTAAAATTTTCTTTGGAGGGGTGAACATTTTGTTTGGGGGGGGGGTAAAAACTGATATTTGGGGGGAAATCCGTCTATGCTTGAATTGCACAAGGAGATAAACAAAATATACCGCGTTTCGATGCTTTCTTGATTACTTTATTAAATGTTCCTTCGATGTTAAGACGAATACGGAAAACTATGCTTTTCGTCTATTTTCTAAATTGTCGTGTTGCTATTTATCTTAGCGCAAAGATGAATATATTACAATGCTTTGTTAAGTTAACTTCTCTCACAAAACTAACAACTGGTTTACATTAAAGCCTTCCTCCCCAACACATATGAGTTTAAGCCTGGCACACACAATGATTTTAGTCAGCCGATTTTATTTGTTTTACCTACCAATGTGAACGGTATATGGCGTATACACCTATGCTTTATTTTCATCGTCCCAAAAAATGCCTACTTAACTATACCGTGTCACAGAATACTATACAGAAGTCCATCTTCATTGTTTATTGCGTAAGCGCTATTCGTCATGATTCGTCACTCAGCAAGTACCGTAAACTGAAGCAGTCACCCCCAAGACGTGTGCCATTTTTGAATATTTTCACGGGGGACTGCTTCTGTTTACGGTACTTGCTGAGTGACGGATCATGACGAATAGCGCTTACGCAAAAAAAAACAATGAAGATGGACTTCTGTATAGTGTTTTGTGACCGTGTATGCCATGCTTAAGAATGTGTCTTTGAAAAAGAGCTTCATAATGTGACACACTTTGACCAAAGAATACTTAAACCAATGAAACTTAATGTGAACCATTTTTTTACGATTACGTTTATGTATGGAATATTTATTAAATATAAGTGAATAATTCAATGTTCCAGTAAATACGCAGAGCGAATCTTGAAACGCATCGCATGATAACAGTAGACACCTTTCGAAATAGCTTGTTTTATTGAACAAAGTTTTCATTGTCATCTTTTATTATTGTCATTTTACTATTTATGAGCTGATACCTGACAAGGAATTTTCAAACCAATCAGTCTATAGTTATATTATTAACATAATTTCATCAGAAAATTAGCATAATTATTAATCATCATCTTCGTCGTACTGCCGCCAAGACAATTACGTCGATTAATGTCCTTTTTTCGATGAACAATTTCTTCGCGATTGACTTCTTGCAGACACACCACAGAACCGTAACCCAGGTAAGGAGGGCCGGAGGAGTACTATCACTTGCCCAAGGTGAACTCCCAGACTAGCGGAGGGAAGGAGACGTCTTACTTCTCCATTTTAGAATGGCTCCAAGCAAAATCTAACCGCTTCCCGAAAAAAAACCATCAAATCCAACTTCTGCCGTCGCTCAGTTCAAGTGTTTCAAGATGACCAAATCATGGTTGATGATATTACGGCCTAACGGTCAATAGGTACAGTAAATAATTAGTTCTTGTTTTAAAAGTTATCTCTTAAAAATGCTTAATTAACTTTTGGTTTCTTCCTAACGAAACGATTTCACCACCCGGTGTATTTATATCGTCCGTTCTTTTGTTTTTCTATCCAATAGACACTGAAGAGGATTGCGGATTACATAATTGAAAGAAATCCATATCACCAGTTAGCCTGGGAACCGCAAGGATATTTCCTTTTGGAGATAGTTTTGAACGAATTACTAAGTCTTTGGTAAGATTCCGTTGAAACGATGATCTGAGACCTTTGAAACTCTCCAAATCATAAATTTGTATTAAGTTAGGAATGACACGAATTACTACCCTGTTAGTACAAAACACTCTTGCATCCAGACAAAAAGCTTCTGGTACATTCTCGAGATCTATCTTACTGGTTATAATACTAGTATTTATGTCGATAACAACACAATGTTGCTCTAAAGAAAATACAACGTATTTCGAATCATGACTGAAAAAAGTCGCACGGATAAACTGACTGAAACGATCGCAAATATGTAATTCATAACGAGCTGGAAGACCTTCACTTTTCTTCCAAAGAAAGAAACTGCGGTTATCAGTACCTAGAACAAATGAAGCACCGGCCGAAACTGCTATTCTCCTGGGCATAAGGGACTCGATTTCAGGCAAGACGACAGGTTTGGGGTCCCCAATTCCGTTGACATCGAGAACTTTCACAGGTTCCTTAACAAAACAATTAAAAATAAGGTAACCGTACGAAAAGTCCACCATTCCAGGAAAACGTAAAAACTCGTTTGCCACGGGACATAGTGGTACTAATTGCCTCTGAGTAGTTTTGATCTTTAGGTTTTCATCAACTGGATATTTGCACAAGCTGGGAATCTCACGGCGATTTAAATGGAAAACGAACAAGTACCTGTCTGACCAAAAACAAGCAGCTGACGACGTTTCAACATTGCTTCTAAAACGTTGATAAACTTTGCAGTTATCGACATTCCATAAATTGACAAATCCATCCGATGTACAGGTGGCAAGTCGAGTACCATCAGGAGAAATGAACACCAAAGAACACGCGACGGACGTGACAGACATGATTGATCTCCTTTTCGAGGCACTGTGCCGAACACAATCATCTTATTATCACAGCCATACAGCCAAAGGTCATCTTCAATCGCTGTAATATCAACAACGGGTGTCTGACCACGATCCTCAACAAATGCGGCAAAAATTTGCCATGCTTCCAGGGTCGTGAAATGTGTATCTTCGATGACATGCAAAGACTGATTATACCAATAAAAGTTACAATGCACTCCATGGTAAATTCCAGTAAAGACTTCTGGAGTGAGAGATCCAAAGGTTACTAAGGATAGTGACTCGTTGGAAGCAATTAGTTCTTTACGTTCTTCCCGAAAGCAACGATCACATCTTTCATTCTTTAACACACCAACTCTTTGTATATGCTTGCCAGCAGACAAGCTCCTTTGATCGACTCTTTGGAACGTTACTGAGCTCCACACGCAGTACGAACGATCATAGGCAGTTTTTCGATCCGCTATAATAAAGAGTCCTGTGCTGCTGAAACGGCAGAAGTGAAAACAATCCTCCTTTGCACAAAGAAGAGTTAATAAACACTGTCCAACAACATCCCATAACTTTACTGTTCTTGAACCATCGTTGGTTACCAACCTATTGCCGCTCGGAGAAAACGAACAAGATTTGAACCTTTCCTCTTTTCCATTAAAAAATGATACTCCCTTTCGCCCCGCAACGCTAAGTGCCATTTCTAGTTCTCCGTACAAAACAAAAGAATCATCTGGAGCAAATGTGCAACATGGAATGTCGTAGTTCCCGGTTGAATACTGCCATAATTCAACAAGTTCTGGCAGGCTCAAGACACAGATTATTCCATCAGCCAACGCAACAGCAGCTAATTTTAACGTCTTACTGAATGACACGCCAACAGCTTTAATGGAAGATGAAAAAGGCTTGGCTAGACGCAGGTTCACATATCTCGCTCCAACTGAATTACGCTTTACGTACTGAGGAACTTTTGCTAAAAGCTGGTCTGCAGTTTTCCTCTCGCTATCAGCTAAACACCTTTCCGGGGAATGATCAAGGACAGCTTCTAAATATGAAAAAGGGCTCGTAAACTTCATCTTTGGGTATATATTGAAGACTCTATGGTTCCTTACATCGCAAATTTCAGTAAGATTCAATGAAATTCGTTGTCGTAAATGACGGCTTATAACCAAATCGCTTCGAAGAACCTCCTCCCACACGCGTTGTAAAGAAGAATTTCGGGGATATACCTTGCAATACACATGTACGATTACCATATCAACAAGCCATGAAAAACTATCCTTCTTTTTGCACGCCAGTAAATATTTATAACCATAGTCGAGAGCATGCTTGACGTCCTTCGTTAGCTTTAACTCGTTCCCTGAACTAACATTCCTTCGTATTGCCTCAAAAATCTGTTCGCATACTAGCCAAAGACGTTCCTTCCCATCACTAACTTTCACAGCATACTCGTGATATTTATAGCCATTCGCTAGTAGCCAATCATACACAGATTTGTGGAAAACGGTCACTTCATCATCCGATACAAACAACAAGCACGATACGGCCTCGTTGACTTTCTCAATAACTTTTATTGTTTCACGACAATCAAGAGCTAAATCAAAAGCCCGAGATAAAAACGTGAGAGGAAGAGGTATTTCAATAGCTACAAGCATTTCCAAGAGCTTAAAAAGGTCAGCTTTCTTCTTCATTGCGGCTTCAAGCTCCGTCTCAAGGCGATGAAAATATTCCTTGTACACAGATCCCATTCCTTCAGGAAGAAAAAACATAATCTCTTCAAGCGTTATCCTGTCGAGATCTTCACGTTTACACAACTCATGCTGAACATGAAACGCATACAGAAACGAACCCTCGCACTTTGTAACAATCGTGGGAAGAACTTTAACATGCGAGTTATAATTGTGGATTTCTGTTGAAAGATTCACTACATCCCTGGCTGCAAGACTTGGAAGACAGACTTTTAGATATTCTAGAAGGTCTGATCCATTGTCGTTATTACTTGCATCAATTGTTATCGTTTTAGCGCAGCTCAGTCTCACTACGGAAATCTCCGGCCTGCTGGTGACCAGGACCTTCACACACTTCGGGAGATCTACAAAATGATCAGCAATCAATTTCACCATGTCGCTTTTATCATCGGTTGCACTTTCGTCTAAGCCATCGATCACAATTAATCTGGGTTCTACTTCCAACTCATCAAGCGGATTCTGAAAATATATTTGAAACGCATCTTTTAGGCTATTGACTTTATGAGGCCGTTTTAACTGATCAAGAAGCTTTTCTTTAAAGCCAGGGACATTTTCACACATCTGACTTGCGAGAGACTGCATCATCATCATAGGATCTTTTAGATTCGAATTGCTAAAATCACAAAAATGACATGCAGCCAAATTTCCATTCTCTCTAAAGATTTCACAAACTTTCGCTGCAAAGACACTCTTGCCGAAACCAGGCCCGCCAGTTATGAGCAATAAACTTGATTCTTCTTCTGTTGTAAACCAGTTTTTAACTTTCTTTAATAACCAATCTCTGGTTCCAGGGTGAAATAACTTGACTTTACTTCTTATTTTGCTCTTAAAATTGTTTTTTGCAAGCGTTTGCAGTAGTTTTTCATTGCCTTTATCCTCCTTAGAATCACATGTTGGACGTTCGATTTTATTTTGCATCGAACTAAACTGGCAGAGTTGCTGTATCCCTTGACGGTTTTCCTTCGTAATTTGCGTCAAATGTTGCATTGAGGTGGTGAAGGTATCGCTGTCATTTTCTTGCTGTAAATTTGACTGGGTGAGTTGCTTTTCGACCAATTTAACTTTCGTCGTTAAATCAATGAGCATATTCTTAAAATCTTCTTCTTTTAAGAACCATTCTTTAAGACTCCGCACATAGATTTCTTCCTCGGCACCTATGGGACAAGTTTTCAAATCATCAATTTCTTTTTGTGGAATGTTCAAGTCCACCAATGCTTCAGAAATTTTTTGCCATAAATTCTCAAATGTTGCTTTATCCACTTGAGTTGAGGCAACATGAGCATAAACTTCATTTCTGAACAACTTGATTCTTGTGATATTTGCTTGTGGAGATCTATCTGTATCTGGAGGCATCGTATTCCATCCTGTCGCAGGAGGGGGTAAACCGCAGATGTTCCGCAAGAGCACCATGAGTAATGTAACATCAAAGGTTTTCGAGTCTGGTGGATTGCCGGACGGAGGGAACAGTAAATCCCACTGGTGACCATTAACTACCTTAAACTTTAACCTTAAAAGGGATTTTTTGTTTCCATTAAGAACAGCAGGTAGGTTAGCAGGTGGATGTATTGCATCCAAAGTATTTCTCAAAGCCTCAGTTCCTTTGTCCACCAAAAGCCTACTAAGTCTTGTAAAATCTGCCTTTTCTTGCAGATGAACGAAAGCCATGGCATTGACGTAGCTGCAAAAACAAAGAAATGCCAAACGAAATAAATTTAAGTGCGCTTCAATCAAAGAGTATATAATACAGTATATGCGTAAATATTTTAATTATAAAAATTCATACCCTTACATAAATTTCTAAATTGTTATCCCCTAGATAGCTAGTAAGTATTTTTAACCTTTGGCAACCATTTTTGGCCAATACAGCAATCACAGTTACCAATTACCACCAGTTACCATCATAGTTACCAATATACACCTAACTTGTGGATTTTCACTGTAGCCTGAGATAACAATATATTGCAACTTATGGAAATTATATTTTTGTCAGTGGTAAATTTAATTTACCCATAACTTATTCTGCAATTTTTAACCACACTAACAAGCATGTCCATATTATGCAACAACTACTACATACACGTTAGTTAGAATTTTCCTCTCAATTTCTCCTTTTATCATCTAAATTTTTACAATGATCTTCTTTTCTGTTTTGGCATATAGGCAGCCCAATGTTATCGTCGTAACGAAATTCTCGTTGCCTGCTCGCGGGCGAGGCATAATATAGTTATACTATTTCCTAAGGTAGGCAAATTCAATCAAACTACCGATACATACATGTAGACCTTCAAACAATCCCAAATACTTCAAATATCTTTACAACTACGCTACAATAATAACGGAAATAAAATCTACAATACTTTTACTATATACTAACAATATTTTAACGTACAAAATTTGTAATGCGAGAAAAATACGAAACGTTTTTGCAATTTTGCGCAATTTTTGAATGGGAAGATGCAGGACCCATGCCGGGGCTTTTGATGGCGTTTCAAATGACGAATTCCCAATCTCATTGGCTGATAATTTGACGGTTTTTCAACAAATAATCTGTAATACCAAAAAATATATTGCAGAGACAACAGTTTGGTATTTCATATTGAGAAAAACAAGCAAGAAAAAATCGGTGACCGTAATGTGTGCATCATCATGGTTGGCATGCTAATTGATTATCGTATGTGTTAAAGGTCTATCACGGCTATGATTAGGTGCTCCTTACTGGAAGAAATAAACAACTTTTAGCCTGCATGACAATTGCCTTACTCTGGATTCCCGTTTCAAGAATGCGAGCACAATGTACACTATGAACTGTAAACGCTCAAAATCCCACAACAAGGTTACTTTCCAGATGGGTTCATTGTTTACGTGATCATGATTAAAATTGCTTTCACTCTCCGATAATGCTTGGGGGGAGGGGGATAAAGTTGTCCGTATGAGTGATCCGTAGGCTCATATAGACCAGAGGTCTAACCAATCAGAAAGCAGAATTACCTAGGATATGGACCCGAAAGAATGATCATGATAATAATGATGATAACAATATTTAATCAGGATCGTCCAATTCAGTCATTGGCTGGTTTAAATGGAGTCCTGCTTCAACAAAATCAATTACAAATATGACATTTACATAGAACATACAAATTTACAGAATGAATTAAGCTGTTTATGGACAGAATATCTAGTAACTTATAAAACGGTCGTTTATATGTCAATATATAAGTTAAGTGCTCCTAAAATGTTGTTTTAGGGCTATCTTAAACTTTAAAGGTCTTGTTTCATTCCTTAGATGAGATGGAAGTTCATTCCATATTTTAGCTCCGCTATACTTGAACGAGTTTTGGAACTTGACAGTCTTAGCTAATGGTAAACGGAGTAAATCTTTGTGCCTTGTGTTGTACGCATGGTAATCGCTAGAATAGTTGAAATCATGAAGCAAATACTCGGGTGATGTCTCGTAATGATTGGAGGGAGTCGGATGAAGTTGTCCTTATGAGTGATCCGTAGGCTCATACAGACCAGAGGACTAACCAATCAGAAAGCAGTGTATCATGAAGCAAATACTCTAGTGATGTCTCAAGAACAACTACAGTAGCTACTTCGAGCACGAGGTTTGTATTAAGAAATATCAGACCATGGTATTTTTGTACAAATCGAGTGAGCAAGGTTAATGAGTATAGTGCAGTAACTGATACACTAACAGTAGATTGCATGGGATGTATGTTGTGATTTACCATGAATATAAATAGTCAATGTATATATATATATATATATATATATATATATATATATATATATATATATATATATATATATATATATATATATATATATATATATATACATATGTTTTTGTACCAGTAGCAAAAGTCATGTAAACACGAAAAGCCATGCAAGGTATAGGTGCGTCATGTTTTATCCGCTGTTTCTTTTCTAATAAAACATAACGTAAACGACCAGTCGCATTGAAATGCAGCAACCAAAAGACTAAGTACTGTACATGTATATGAAGAAGATTTTTTATGAAACATTTTCAAATACAGTCACCTACTGTAACCATGCAAAAGCAAGGTTGACTCTCGCCCCTCACAGCCAAATAGCCAACTCGGTAAAGAAACCAAACTATATGTGAAAAGCTGCTATTTTTAACTTTTGGTCAGTGTTCAACAACTGGACTCTGTAGCTCAATAGTCCTTTCCCCTTTTGAGTGAAATTTTGATCTAGACAAGTCTGGACCAAAATTTCATCACAGCTTGAAAGAGCATCACAAAATTAGTAATATTCCGAAGTTTCGTTGCGAAATGTTGTAAAATGCGGATAATATAGCCTTGCGACGTTTGCCGTTTTTTCAGTCATTTTGCATTACAAATGGAAATTGGTAATCAGTTTGATCATCTGATTACCAATTTCCTGTTTGTAATGCAAAATGACTGAAAAACGGCAAATTTCGCATGGCTATATTATCCGCATTTTACAACATTTCGCAACGAAACTTCGGAACATTACTAATTTTGTGATGCTCTTTCAAGCTGTGATGAAATTTTTGTCCAAGCTTGTCTAGATCAAAATTTCACTCATAAGCGGAAAGGTCTATTTGTTAGAGGGCAGCACCTGAATCGCATGGTCGCAGGTTCCATTCCTGCCAGATGGCCTATACAGTTGCGATTCTCGCAGCTGCTGTTGGTTAGGGTGGAAAATTGTATATATTAACCTTCCTCCTGAAATTTCCATCCACAAAACCCTTCAACCTTAACTATTTTTAGACTTTTCGTACAGGCCATGAGTCTGGCCTGCTGCGATTGGGCCTGGGCTAAGAGGCACTCTTCTTCCAGCCCCTATTATACAACTAGAATAGGGAAGGGGGTTCTGCATCGGGTGGAACGGGTGGGGGCGCGCACTAGAGCTCCACCCATTACGTCATCAGCATACCTTTTCATATCAATTACTCACGCTTATAGTGTATTTAAATTAGTGTAGACCAATAATTCTTTATTCTGTGCCAATGATTACTAGCATTTTTAATGCACGTTAAGTGCGCTGTTGTCGAAGTATTGAAAGGGTTTCGTTCCACAATTGACCGAAATTGACTTCGAAATTCCGTTGAAATTCAGAAGCATTAAAGGATTAGTGTCACATCGGGAATTCGCGGGCTCAAACTTCTGCTGGCGGCCATTTTTCGGGACGAGTAGATTAGATGATCTGGAAAGTGTTTACAATCCATCATATATTTAAACCATCCTTTTATAATACTTGCTCTTTTTGTGTGATTTTTATCAGAAATGTACCAAACAAGGTATTTTTATCGCTATTGGTTGTATTTAAGTAAAATGTAAACAATAACAAAAGCCCGCAATGCATGACCCTGACACTAATCCTTTAAGTTCAACAAATTAAACTCGACACTGAAATTCTACGACTGTAAAACGGGCCTTAATTCGATCTGCCTAAAAGTAAACTGTGAAACACTAAATATTGTAATTTACCAATGACATTGGCATACCTTCATGCAGCGAGTAAAAAATAATCAAAGATTATGACACAATGATGCGATGAACCAACAACATGAACATCATGCCTATAAAGTAAAAATTGCCAAGTAAAATATGAGTCTTCTGGTTGCGAGTACGAATTGACATTAGACAACCCCGAACACTTTGTTCCCCTGCACTTATTCTGCACACTAGACTGAAACTTCCCCGTTGTTCCACATTTTCTACGACCATTTGCACAGTTCAATTTTTATAAAATCCCATTGCTACACACATTTAAAGTGAAGGTTAATCATTCAAGCAGCAACATAGCCTGCAGTTTTATTTTATCCACCTAACATCATACAATTTTGCTCAAAAAAGAAAAAGTGTCGACCACAATCGAAAACTTGTTCTGCTTTGTAGCATCTTGTGTAGCAAAGACGCAGCAATGAACAGACGCAGCACAGCAGCAGACACACAGAACTTTGGCTTGTTTATATGCCGGCTGCATGTCGTTTTTAGCAATGTTTTTAGCATACTGTATACTCTGAGTAAGTGTTTTTCACTTTTCATCGACGAAATGACTGGGAAACATTTATCTTGACATTTCTTTGGTAAGGAGGAAAATTTTGGTTTATAATCTGGAGAAATAGCTGGAAATTGTCTATACGCTATAGACGGCAGTCTATGAAATATAGTAACATTTGACCTACCTTGCTGGAAGTGAAACAAATGAAAGACCAATAATGAGGATTACAAGAGAACGTACAATGTCTATAAAAATTCAGACAAGTAAAATTTTCCAATTTTGCACATTTTCACATGGACTATTTCACTCTGCCATAGGGATGGGCGATACTAGCTTTTTCATTCGATACGATATTTACTCGATATTTGCCATTTTTTTTCGATATCGATACCGATATCGATATTTTCCAAACTCGAACAACCACAACAAGAAAAGATTATTTTCATTTCTTCGACGCCAAAATCATGCTGGTTGAATACGTTTTCAACACGTTTATTTTCATGATTGTAACTAACATAACCACAAACTCTGAT
>CACRXK020009951.1:0-18374 GCA_902702795.2 Paramuricea clavata
TGCAATGAGCTTTGTTTCTGCCCGCAATTTTTTGGTCAGCGACGACAAATTTCCCACCTGTTTTCACGGACAATTTAAAACTTATTTAAAACTCCGAAACATTCGCTTCAAACGTAAATCTGAAATAGCAAAAAATATCCCGACTTTTGGGAAAAGCCGTGATATTCTTTTTAAAACAATTTTGTTCTGTATCCTATAAATATCTCAATTTGTACGATACTATTTCTTTTGACTATGTCGTGTTTTCATTGTGCTGTATGGTGTCCTTTCGCTGTATTGTACTATTTGTGTTTTTAAAACTTGTAAAGTGAAAAGTGTATTAAAACTTTTATATTAATTCGAACGATATAGTTTTACATTTCATTTTACCAAATTTCTCAGCCATTTCCTGAACAAATTAATGCTAAACAGAAACTATTTTTTAATTCTAAGTCTGGTAAAAAAGTCATTCCATCATTGTGTTTATATTCTAAGCAGAAATCGAGAAAAATAACTTTGTAATAAAGCAATAAAGTCGCACAGGAAGCCATTTTGAAAGCGTGCGTGTACAAGAAACACTGCAACACTAAACCGTAAATCGGTCGAAAACAGTTTTATTTCTGAATTTTAATTAAACTTATAGTTGGATAACTTGGATATTTTGTTTTATTCATTAAAAATTTATACTAAAACAATTATTCGCCTCATGCTCAGTGATTACGGTGAATATTCACCTCGACTTCGTCTCGGTGAATATTCACCGGTAATCACTTCGCCTTCGGCGAATAATTGTTAATTAAATATTAATCATATGTACGGGGGGAAAAAGAACAGAAAAAAGAAACAGAAATTCGACAGGATAAACCGGAATCGGGGAATTACGAAACTATAAAACGGACTCTGGTGTCTTGGGAATTAGAAAACCGGTCAATGAATTAAAACTAGTAAAGAAATTTAGCGAAGCTTTCCTTTATTAGTACAGCGTATCATAAAAAGGTCAATCCACATTGCTTATGTAATATTAATAATAATAACATTGCTTATGTCATTACTAATATACTTGCTATATAATAAAACAAACTTAAGGACTAGATGCAAGTCCAAGGCAGTCCTTATGCTCCATATGATATCTTAAAGTGATTATCCTATTTTAAATATCTTACAAAGCAAAACTAACAAAACACAAAATACTTCAAAATACGCAGATTTTAAGCTAGCAATTTAAGTTGGCAAGTACGTTTCTAAAGGACCCAGCCGAACTCTCCTGCAAGCCTTTGGACGTGCTCCACCTTGAAAAGGGAAGGAAAGTCTGGAGGAACGAGAACGTCCCCAAGAAAGCTTGGATACTTTGCTCTGATGCAGGCTGATCGGAAATGAAAATGCACGTTCTGAGGCTCACTTGAAAACTGGATTTGTCCTGCAGGGCCTTTTTTAACATATAAGCTGGGGGGGTGGGGGCATTTGACCCCCCCAGTCCCTCCTTGTGCCCCCCCCCACGAAATCACATTTTGCCCCCCCCCCAGAAAAAGTCCCTTTTTCCTAAATTTATACAAACAAACCAGCGAAGAATAACAAATTGATAAACGGAACGTAAGTTTTAGGCTTTATCCTTTGTCCTTGTTTAACAAAATCGATTTAAAGGACTGTGTCACCGCGTGCGCATCCTACGTGTTTCTAACACTAAGTAATGATAAATTATTGTTAATATTTTTAAAATTCTTTGTGCGTTTTTTCCTTCTTTTATTTCAAATAGAAGTATAGTTAGGATAAATTTTAGAGCAAATTTAGATGCTCAGACGGCAGGAACTAATGGCATTTTTGGGCTTCAAATTTCAAAAATTTTCTGCGGAAGTATGCCCCCAGACCCCCTATTCATTCACGGTATGTCGGCCACACACATGACCCACGGCCATTACTATCCCCCTTTAATAATAAGTAATGGATAAATTATTGTTAATATTTCTTTTATTTTTTCTGCATTTTTTCCCTTCTTTTATTTCAAATACAAGTATAATTAGCATAAATTTTAGAGCAAATTTAGATGCTCATAAAGCAGGAAATGGCATTTGAAAGGTTCAAATTTAGGGGCCGACCATTTAACTTTTGAGGGGGGGGGGGTGATTTTGAAAAAAAAAATCCTGCAAAGCTATTCTGGACAAAAAAAAATACCTGCACTAACAAACTGGGGAAAAAATATCCTGCCCCAGTATTTGGTGGGAAAAAAAATGTTGCAAAACAGCATGGTTGCAGGGATCGATTTGACCAGTCCCAGAAGATCAGCTGGTTTGATTTTCAGGGACTGGTGTAAGGTTAATTTCTTGTTGGAAAACTCCTCAAAATGCTGGAAATAGCTTATCTGAGCTTCAAAAAATCCAAAATTTTCTGGGGGGCATGCCCCCAGACCCCTCTAGAGGCTCGCACCTTCGGTGGTCGACTCAGTTGTTGCTGCCCTATGACGTATACTTATTAGTTAAACCATGCATATATATGCTGTAGGTAGCTGCAGTGATACAGACAGGGCTGTAGCAAGGTTGGTATTGGGGGTGGTTTCTGCCCCCAATAAACAAAAGCTCCCTACCGCACTGCTTCTGTAATATGTCTGTGCGTAAATTATGCATATTTTTGATAATTGTAAATTGCGTCTTCATTTTCCGAATAGCAAACACCTTCATGGCTAATAGTATGCCATGATATATTCGGAAATTATTTTCGTCATTCGGAAATTTTTGGCCTACACCCCCTCCCCCCCCCCCAACTATACATGCTAGCTACGGCCCTGGATACAGACTTGCCGACTGGAACTTCTCCAGGTCCCCCGCTAATTATGTCCTCTCCAGTTGCACATCCTTAAAAAAGGCACTGAACCAAATGTTATTTCCTCATAGCAAAATGTATTATTAAGAGCAATGCATGAAGCTAAAAAACTCAACGTTAACTATAATCTAAATAGTATAAGCTATTGAAAAAAAATGCTGCGAAAGAAAGTGTGGCGAAAAAAAAATATCGTACATGGTGATGGTGATAAAAAAAATATCTTGCACATAACGATCCCAGAAAAAAAATTCCCTGCCAGCAGTAAATCACAAACCCCTCCCCTCAAAAGTTAAATGGTCGGCCCCTTATTGCCTATTTAGCTTTGGTATGTTTAGAAAATGATAGCGAGGCATCTATTCGTCACAATGTACCAAAAACCATCGAGGCATGTCGAAATTTTACTATTCCCAAACATAAACCAAGTAAACGGCCAATTTTAATAACGCTCTCACTCACACTGATAGCTTTATATATCAGTCTATAATTACTGCCTGTTTCATTTAGTTCAAACCTCTGAGAAGTGAGGATGCCTTGCTGTAAACGTTTACCACAAATATCTCTTCGAAACATTTTTCCGCGAAAAGTAGGCTGTATTTCAGCTTGCTGTGGGGGGAAAATCGTAATTCAGGCCTCAGACATCGATGGCAAAAAAACCCCGCAAGTTTTGGTGGCGTAGATTCCATTAATCGCGCCGTGAAAAACGAAGGGAAATATCAGATATCGGCATATCGCGGAATAAAATACGGCTATGGTTACAGGAGCAAGATATCTATACTTGCATAAACCTGTGCGATATCGCTCAGGCGTAACCGCGTTGTAGTTGGAGCCATCGATGATGAGTGGGAGGCAGATTTAGTCATTATGGATTCATTCAGTCAACAGAATAATGTTATTGATGTACTCAGTAAATATGCGTGGGTTGAAGCAATAAAAGCAAAGACAGGGGTAAATCTTGCCAAAGCCTTCGAGAAAATAATCAAGAAAGGACGTAAACCGAAAATGTTTCAAACTGATAAGGGGACGGAGTTTATCAATAGACAGTTTCAAACTTTTTTGAAGAAACATGGCATTTGATTTTTACAACGTACAATTAACGAAACCAAGGCATCGATTGTCGAAAGGTTTAATCGCACGCTCAAGACGAAAATGTGGAAATACTTTACCGGCAGCAAACAATACGCTCAAGCACGTGGACATTCTCCAGAAACTGGTCAAATCTTATAATCATTCTCGACATCGTAGTATTAGCATGAGACCAGTAGATGTGAATAAAAACAACGAGAATATTGTGTGGCAAACACTACGGGAAAGAGTCCAAAAAATCAGTCCAGGCGACCAGTCCGGGTTAGTAAAGCAAAGCGAACATTTAAAAAAGGATACTTACCCAATTGGACTGAAGAAGTGTTTACGGTAACGAAACATATACCTCGACGACCACTTGTGTACAAGATTGCAGATTATGACGGCGAAGAACTGGAAGGAACATTTTACGAGCAGGAACTTCAGAAAGTCAACAAATCAGGGTTAGGGTTAGGATTACGTTTTTGTTTTAAACAGAAACTACGATCTAATCGATTCAACTACTCTTCCCTCAACTACCCAATGCGAACCTAATACGTCAGAATTGAATCTTTCTCCCGAGGACGTTTTGGTTTGTCTGCGAACGCTTGATGTCAATAAAGCAACAGGTCCTGACGGAATTTCGCCCAGACTACCAAAAGAAACCGCCCACCAAATAGCTCCATCGCTATCCGCTCTATTCAATCGATCCCTCGATAGTGGCTCTCTACCAGAAGAATGGAAACTGGCTAACATACCAGTTTTCAAGAAAGGTGACAAATCCTTCGTTGAGAACTATCGTCCCATATCGCTCCTCTGCGTGGTATCGAAAGTCTTCGAGCGTTGCGTGTTGAACAAGCTGCGCGATCACCTGTTACAACTACTAAACTCGTCACAACATGGCTTCACCCCAGGCAGATCATGTACCACCCAGCTTGTCGAAGTGCTGAACTACATCGGTTCTCTGTTAGACTCCGGGAAACAAACTGACGTTATCTTCATGGACATGTCAAAAGCGTTCGACAAGGTCAGTCATACTGCTCTTGTTAACAAACTTGCAAACTACGTCTCTGCTTAATTGGTTTTCACACTATCTACATGGCCGCCAACAACGTGTAACTACTCTCGGTGCAACGTCTTCTATAAAACCAGTTTCTTCGGGAGTGCCTCAAGGCCGTATTTTAGGGCCAATTTCTATTCCTCCTCTACGTTAATGATCTTCCTGATGCTGTTGAGAACTCAAAAGTGGCTTGCTTCGCTGACGACACCAAGATCTTCCGTTGCGTCGACTCTAACTCCGATGCTGCACTCCACCAAAGCGATCTGAGTAACTTAGAAAATTGGTCTACATCCAGTGGTCTCGTCTTCAACCAGCTCAAATGCAAGTGTCTGCGCGTGACTAAGAAAATCCAGCCTACTACTTATCCATATAAGATCAAGGATAAGGAACTCACAACAACGTCGGTTGAGAAGGACTTAGGAATTTGGGTTGCCAGTGATCTCATATGGACCAAGCATGTCTTAGAACGCTGTGCGAAAGCCAACAAACTGCTAGGTTTCGTGAGGAGAAGCGCTGGAGAAATATCCAACTCACGGACCCGCCGGAAACTGTATCTCTCAGTTGTCCGCCCGGTTTTTGGCTACGCAAGTCAAGTATGGTCTCCCCAGACTATAGGTCTAATTAGACGAATAGAACGTGTACAGAGAAGAGCGTCAAAATTCATCCTGAACCTTCCCTACTTGTGCGACGAGTCCTACCGCGACAGGCTGATCAGTTTGGAACAGATACCACTATCATACTGGCACGAGTATATGGATCTTGTGTTTTTCTTTCAAGCTGTAAACGGTCTGATCGACGTATCTAAAGATGTTCTCCCTCAACCTATTATTCCCACCCGAGTTACCCGATCATCCAGTACCACTGAGTTGTTGTTCCGCCCCCAAAAATGCAGAACTACCACCTTCCAAAAATCATATTTCACCCGAGCCACAAGAGTTTGGAACTGTCTTCCAACGAACTTAAGACAGCCAAATATGTTGTTAAGTACATTTAAAAGATTGCTACGGAACTATTATTTGGAAGCCCTGCATAGTTGTTATGATGCAGAGGTCCAAAAACGTGGAAATCTGTGTGTTTAAACTGTAACTCTTGTCGTAGTTTGAACAATGTTATAAATTGTTGTTTCTAGTTATTATATATTAAAAGGGCCCACAGTAATTGGTTTTAACTGTTGTGGTGTCCCAGCCATCTGACTGTATGTATTGTACTGTACTGAACTATATATATACTGTACTGTCTTGTGTTAGATTGTATCGTTTTGTTTTTTTGTATTGTACTGTATGGTATATATAAATGGCGAAGTTATATAAATAAATAAATAAATAAATAAATCCTTCTTTATTCGATCAACTCGTATCTGGCATCTTCTCGCTGATGAGAAAGACTGGACACATGTGGCTTTTCCACATTTAAAATAGTCATTTTTAATTATTACAGTGGATCATTAAAAATTACTTGTTATAATGTTGACGATCCTCGTTCGTATAAAACCATTTGTCCAAAGTGTAACTCTGTTCGTAGTCTCCTCATTCCGATCTCATGCTGCATGTAGAGGTTGTATTGCTGTTATTTTCCATTTGCTTACTGTATGTTGTTAACGTTATTGTATTTGGATGTAATTTTTAATGTTAGTCTAACGAGGCCGCAGTAATTGGCTCGCGCTGTTGCGGGCTCCCTGCCTTTAATTGTACCATAACAATGCAAAGCTAATAAATTAAATTAAATATGATTGCATCATACCTCATCAAAATTATCATCCCAATTCTCATTAGTTATCACGTATTTCACAGTGTCACTCATATATTCCTCCAGCTCACTATAAAGAAATAAAAAAAACTAAACACAGAGGTAGCAGAATTGTAGATATAACATTCTATACTATTCGCCAGGGAGGGAGGGAGGAAGGGATCCAGCCAGATCTGTTGGGGTACTCATCGACCCATGATAATGGTTCGGAATGCGACCGTTGATCAAGTTTATAATCATTTGGAGCTACGCGCAGTAGTGGTTTGTAGTATGGGCGAAACAATGCCCCCTGGAAGGATTCAGGGGCATTATTGTGGTAATGGTGACAGAATATTGCCTTTCCAAATTGAAAAAAATCTATTTGATAATGAAATTGCCCCTGCACCCCCCTTACCAAAGTTAAGGAGGTGCACACCCCTGCCCCCAAGTAAATCCATCCCTGCTATAAGCTACAGTGGTTTGTATTTGAACTACCTGAAAATAAATTTCCGACGTTTAGAGCCATTCCTCTTTGTAATTTGTATCATGGGTCCTTCTACTACTGTAAGCCCTTTGACGAAGGGCGGAATGTCGACTCAAATCAAGCCAATTGTAATTCAGGGATTGGAACTAATACTTGTATTGACACTAACTGCATAAATACTAATAAATAAATGAATATAGATCAGTATCAAAGGATAATAAATATTTCGACCTGGTTCCAGATTCTTGGTTACATTATAACCAGACTATGGTAAGAAGTGAGATAAAATTATCAGGAAATTCAACCAGAGATATTACGTTAACCCAAACAGGGTTATTTCTAGGTTAACCAGGAAAATTCTATAACCAGGGTGTTTTTGGAGCGTAGTGCACATAACCATACAAAACTTTGGACAACTTACCCATCATAGGCTGTTATATAACGAATAAGCATTCTCCTTTCTTCAGAGTCAAACTCTCCATAGAGAAAGAATGTCATCTTTGAAAAGAAATCGGGTAGATTGATTAAGTCCACAGTTGGTGATTTCGTAAGTGTCGTTTTATCTAAAATAGTTCAGAATACAATATTATGAAGCGTGAATTACCATTTTTATCCTCTATGAAACGTGAAATGGATATTTTACTTTCCGTGAATCGTGATTTAAGAATAGTTCCCGTGAAATCCTTTATTTATTTTACGCAAAACAAGATTTAAAGACCGATTTCCCGTGAAACGTCATTTTAACAATTTTTGGGAGGGACTACTTCATTGAAGCTGTTTCGAGACAAACAGGAAAAATAGCAATAGCAAACCAACCAAAACATTTCTTTATCATGGCTTACAATGAACGAACAATTTACATCTCTAGGAGAAGAAATATTTTAGTAACACCGTCTTTTTTCCGTGAAACGTGAAATAGAAGATTTTTTCTTTGTGAAATCACTGTGCCATCGTCACACGTGAACAATACCCTCCCTCTTTAACATCCTCTACTACATGAATGCGTTTTTATGGGAGGAAATGGGATGGGGACTTCAAGCACAATCACAATATATACAATGAATATCATAGTAACTTTGGCTGATTGTTCTAGTCAGTTTGGAAAAGGACAGCTCTCGACAAAATGAGCAATATTAAAGAGGTGAAGAGGGGTTCCAGTGTTACATATTGATCAACATTAAACATCTTTAATTTGGTAACAAGAAAAGGCTGTAAATGGAAAACAAGAATGTCGAGGGCCATCTTAAACGTTGAGTGAAGGACATACCTAATAACAGAAGAGCTGTAAAAGAACCGTCCTCAGATATGAAAAAACTAGTTTCATATTATTCTGACACTGTAGAGTACAACGAAAATCTCCTTTTCTCGAGCGGGTTGTCTTGACCGAAGATACGATTTCGAATCCCGCTCGAGGCAACAAATTCTTCGTTGTACTCTATTGTCTAGTATGAAACTAGAAGAGCTATAATTGTGGGAAACTTCCTGATGAGATTACCAGGTTATGCAAGAACGAAGGCTGCGCCTATCTGGTCACTCGTGGTGTTGCAAAGAACAGCTGATACAGGAAAACTAAATGAGTGTTATCAGAAAACGTACATGACCAATATCCTTTATGCATAATAACGTCAATAGGTGTGATGCGCGCGGTGAATTTTGGTCCAGTATGGCCGAGTGTGCTGCTGTCCTTTTTCGTATTTTAGAGGCTGTATATACAAGCCATGAAGCCAATGAAGACCCTAGTTCTTTTCAGAACTCTTGCACTTGTCTTCAGAGGATGTCAAGCCCTGAAAGTAACGGCAACAGTCCGCTTTCACGGACTAGTACGAGTAAAGGAAGTGGAGATGCTGGATGTTTACGCGTTGTGTTTCAGGATGTTTTATCGGGCATTGTACGCCGTTCTTCACCAGTTTATTTCGAGGGTGAACGGAGGAAGTTTTGCCAATGATTTTGTTGAACAGCCTCTCTAAATAGGACAAAAAACAGCAGCACACTCACCATCGACAGTAGCCATGCTGGATTGCTTTCCCGCCGTAAGTACTAAGACCAGAATTCACCGCGCCCATCACACTTAATGACGTCATTATGCATAAGGTCTATTAGTGGAGGATGCTGATTCATGTCCAGCTGAAGACTGACCATCATTGATGAATGCCAAAAATTAATGAAGGGCACAAGATATTCACCGATAATTCCCACGAGAGTAATTAGATCTTCCAGTGCCAGTGAGTTATTCTTCCGCCCCCCCAAAATGCAGGACTAGGACATTCCAACGATCGTATATTACCCGCGTCACGAGAGTATGGAATTGTCTTCCAACAGACTTAAGACACCCAAATATAACAGGTGGGAAATTTGTCGTCGCTGACCAAAGAATTGCGGGCAGAAACAAAGCTCATTGCATTTACATTCAAAACAAAGCAGAAAGTTAGCAAGAAGCTGTTTTAGCTGACGATTTTTTGCTTTCCATTCAACGATTTACAAATTATTGGTTATTCTTTTAAAAGTCGATCATGAATTCTTTGTTTTGGGATGATTGTTTTGTAATCGAGTGATTGGAAGAAGTTCATATGGCGACGTGAACATGGGAGTAAATACCGTATACGTCGATCTATGGCTTGTTTAAAACCGTAATAAACGAAGAAAGACGTGATTTGAGAATGAAATGTAAGTTGAAATTAACTTTATATGCCTCAAATTTTCCATCCTATGTTTGTTAATGTAACTTCAGCTGTCTAAGTTCAAAATACAAGCTCGCAAAATTTGACAAATTTTGAAAATATGTAAAAATAGACTTTGAACTGTATTTTCTCAAAAATAGCCCGTGGCCTCAATTTCAAATATAGCTAAATGAAAAGAAAAAAGTTTTCGGCGTTTGTAGGTATCAAACATATCGTCAGGAAAATAGGGGCTCACAATGTTTTAGTTCAGTCTTTGAGACCCAGTTGCTTCGCACGTGTTGTGGTCAAATTTTTGCCAAGAATCAAAGGCCGAAATGTGAACTTCCTTCATGAAAACCGCTTCGAGAAGGGTCTAGTTTGAAAATTTAGCTATTAATTTCGATTTCATGAGCATATCTTGGTTACACGTTAAGTATTTTTGTGCTTGATGCGATTCAAAATTTGTTGTATATTCAATCCCGGCTTTTGTGTAATTTTGGTGATGACCGGAACAGAAATAAAGATATTTTAAAAACTGGCCGTGGCCTCACGATAAAACTTTCTACAAATGTTCTCTGTTTCATGTACTTTTATTTGATATCTTGGGTATAAGCGTAAAAATAGGGGCTCATACAGTTTAAGAGGTTGTAAAATGCATGACTTGCCTCTATTTTCATGTAAACATTCGAAATTCTTCGACAGCAAAGTAGCAACTGTTTCAGATCGAATGCACACGGACAGCCCACCAGAAACAATGGCAGGGTACTAGTGAAATAGAACGTCACTAAAAAGTTCTGTATGATTAATTTAGAACATGTTGACTCTTTCAACATAAAACAGTCATTTATTTTGTACAAACATTTTGCAATATTTACACGATTGTGCTTTTTTGTAAACACGCGTTGCGTGTATTCCACACAATTGCGTGACTCATTTTACTCGCGCATGCTCAGACAAATTTCCCACCTGTTCCCAAATATAAGTTTAAGTACATTTAAGAGTTGTTACGACAATATTATTCGAAAGCCCTGCACAGTTGTTTTGATGCAGAGGGCCCAAGAACATGGAGATCTGTATGTTTAAATTGTAACTCTTGTCGAAGTTTGACCAATGTTATCAACTGTTGTTTCTAGATATCTGTATGTAACTTATATGTTAAAAGGGCCCGCAGTAATTGGTTTTAACTGTTGTGGTGTCCCCGCCATTCGTCACTTGTATAGTTTTGTATTTGTATTGTATGCATGTCATTCGTGCAATTTTACCTGGCGAAGTTGAGTAAATAAATAAATAAATATAGAAAACCCACCTTCTAACTTGTGATTCGCTTTCTTGATAACATCATCACCATCACCATCACCATCATCATCATCAGTCTCACATTCAGTTGAACAGTTGTAAGGATCCTCCTCATCTTTCACTACTCTGTTGCAATACACAGAGAGAAAATCATTTACAATTATTTAGTGTGGTCATTTTCCACGGTTATATACGGCTTTAGGATAATATGAAGCAAGATGGTGACCATTTCACATCACAAGAACACTTTGTCGGGGACCTGAGCCCCAATCGTCGGGGAATTTCTGGCGGCACCACAGTGTTAATAGGAATTAAATGATTTAAAAATAATAGGAATTTTTCACAATGTTAATAGGAATTAAATGATTCACAGATCTAAAAGAACTACCGTAAATCCTCTATTAACTCCCCTCTCAAATCAGTGCCTCCTTTAATGAGCTCCTTTTAGAGGAAAACTTATCAAGCCCCTCTCTATTAGCCCCCATCCCCTCACTACAGTTTCTGCAATTTTGTTTCGGTTAAATCAGTAACCCCCACTTCCCTTACGACATTACAGTAATGTAAGTTTTTTTACAGCATGACAGGATTTAACCAATGGCGGCCGGGAGTTAAAATGAAATCAAGTCGACCAAATTTCGTTTATCGGTTTTTTCCCGAACAATTTCGATCGTTATTTTTATATTCAATTTTTTATTTTTTAGTAATTCAACCTTCTGATTTCATCTTCGGTATCATGTCCACTGCCTGATGGTTCATCTTCGATGATCTCAGTATTGTCTTGAAGTGAAGAGTTCTCTTCAATATCGTCTGTTTTGTTGATTTCATCTGGGGTAGTTGCGACTGGCGCTGGAGTTGCTAAATAGTTAGAGAAACAGATAATATAATGATATACCTGTCACGAGTTGATGTTGGCGACACAGTGGTTTGGGCATGTGTCTTTCACTGCTGCGACGAATTCCTGCAGTATACAGATGCATGCCTGGTTATAATTTGGCATCAGAGTAATGTTAAACTCTACTAAACACACCACATATTTTCTTAATGAGAGTTTCCCCGGCTACTCTGGTTGCCTTTTGTAGTCGACATTGTAGACCAATAAGAGATGGCAACTGGGAAATTTAGAGGGATATTTTTGCTTTAGTTTTTGTTGTTCTACACAGTCTGTATCCGTAATTCTAAATTTGGGGATGAGGGCATATCCATGGTTGCCAGATCCTATAATTTAAGCAATATCACAGTTTGAGTCATGAGCACTAACCCAAATCAATTCCTAGAAAACTAAAATCAATTTCAAATTACAACGTTACTAAAATTACGCAAAAATCTTACATTCGGAAGTTGTTTTTGGAGATGTCAACTCGCGAGATGGCGAAGCCTGAAAAAACAATGAATGAAAGCAAGTTTGAAATCTGCTGTGTTGGTGTAAGCAAGTTTACTGACGGGGCTTTGCGTTAGAATAGTGAAATCTAAAGCTCTCTAATACTGAAAACGTCATTTTATGCAAACTTGGTTTTGAGAGGGTGGGCATATATTAGAAGCCAAATAGGTAGCTATAGTAAACTCATTTTGTGTATATACGAATGAGCATTTATAAGAATATTTAGATACTGAACCTACTATGTGTTCGGCGTGTGAAGTTGTTGGACGATCTTTATCTGTTTTTCGAGCGGCAGGTATTTCAATTTCTTCTTCGGTACTACTATCATCATCATCGCTATCATCACCTCTCAGTTTGTATCTAAAGCAACGTATAATCTCGAAGTTATTACTTTATTAACCGAATTCATCAACTAAGCACCCAACTGATCTGACAGTTGGGTAATCTCATGGCGCATGCACAGTTGGTGCCAAGGTATAGCTACACTAAAAAATTCGGCATTACACGCCGTTTTTCCAAATACATTTATATAGCTAGCAATTTTCCAATTTAGATCGACGAAAAACGAAATTTTGATCTAAACAAGAAGAACGAAACCATTACCATAGCTGGAAAGAGCATCTTAAAATGAGTAAAATTGCAAAGTTGGTTGCGAATTGTTGTAAATTGCGGAAATATATAGCCCTGTGAAGTTCGCAAATTTTGTATATATTTGCATTACGCGCGGGAAAAATAACCATTTTTGAGCCGAAAGTGGTTATTTTTACCGCGCGTAATACAAATATATACAAAATTTGCGAACTTCACAGGGCTATATTTTCTTCATTTTACAACATTTAGCAACCAATCTTTGCAGTTTTACTCATTCTAAGACGCTCTTTCTAGCTGTGGTGTTGGATTTCGTTCTTCTTGCTTTGATCAGAATTTAGTCTATAGCTGGAATCAGCCATTTAGCTAGTCAGGCCAGAGTTAAGAAAGGTCTCCTTATAGACGACATTTTTAAACTTGGGTGTGAATGCCGAGGGCTAACTGAATTTTCAAATTTCATTAAATTACCGGATTCTTTTTCTTCTGACTAACCCCTGGTCGTGCATGGGTTTCGGTAAGCGTTATGGGGCAGCACATAGTTGGGCAGCAGAAGCTGGTCAACTTCAGAAGTGGCAGGTGTAGGAGAAAGGAAAATTGAACTAAATTTCATACACCATACACTTCCACGGCAACAATATAGTACAACGATAGAAATCGACTACGAATGTTGGGCGATGTGTCAATTAATTAAAAATATTTGCTTACATTTTGTTATTTTTCTAACCTCTTTTCTGGCAGTCGCTTTTTCCTACTGAGACAATCATGCACCCACTTCTGTGAAACGATTTTGCCTTTTCCAGTTGCTGTAACATGAGGAAGAAAAAAATGACTTACACGTATATTGTATAGTATATATAGAAAAAATAAAATCTTTATTAAAAGTTCCGGGTGGTCCTTTTAGATTAGCCTGCTCCCAAACGTTGTATTTCTTACGCCAAACGACGAAAAACTAACGTCTGCTTACCCGAGCGCCAGAATGAATTCCGCTACGTCAACCAATCAGAATTTACCTTCCAAATTCTGGAAAGTGACGACAGTTGATTTAGGAGCGGAATAAATATAAATAAATATTATGAAAGCAGTCGTCGGTTGAATTTTGGTCAAAATTGCACATAAATTGAATTTAAAGATATTGATACTTGTCCAGGTAATAAAATGCACCATTAATGATCAGATTCGGATAATGAAGATGTTCGGTTATATTTAAAATGTGGACAGGATGGCATTAAACTGCATGAATCTATGCCAGACAGCATGCATGAAATTTGAACTTTTGACGGATGTTTATCTTTATAAGACAACAGAACTCAGAAGACAGAAAATTTTATATAATACTATAATATGTGACTTAGAAAGCGAAATATTAACTTCAAAGTAAACTAATTTGCTGTTTGAGCAACCACTTCTGAATGTAAACTGTAAACACAACGCAAACCCGAGGAACTTGTAATTGCGCCGAGATGAATTTCCCAATTCGCCCAAACTTCGAAACGTTTATACTCTAACTTGGCTATACTTTTCCACATGACAACGAGAGCTTAATCTTTTAGAAGTTCTCGCCGAAGTCACGGCAGCAAGTATCAAGAGCAACATTTGGACATATCCTGATATACCCGAGTTTCTCGATCGATTGATTGTTTGTCATTGTTAACAAAAATTTAAATTTCGCCTATTGCATTGCTTTTGCATTTTATATATACACCGATTGTTTGCAGAACATGCGAGAAGATGATCACAATATTATTCTACGTAAACATCGTGTTCAACGCTATAGTTTCCAAAATATATCCACGCAAGTAAACAAATTTCTACCCAAACAATATATTCCCATGTGCTAGGGTTTTCCCCAGTAGCTAATCCCTCATTAAGGCGGCTTCCAATTGGCTCTAACTCTTTTGAACACTGCCAGATGATTGGCTCCTAAAACAAAGGGAATGGAATGTGCAGCTCGGGTCAGCAGACGTTAGTTTTTCGTCGTTTGGCGTAAGAAATATACAACGTCTGCGAGCAGGCTACTTTTGGATGGTCTTTGTAATATATTACTTATAGTTATAAAACTCAGAATAAATATTTTATACCTTTGACTTGAGAGTATTTAGGCGTATTCATAAACGCACATCTAAAATGGAGATTAAGAATTAATAAATACAATCTGTATATATTACCGGTCAGGAAAACATAGTAAGAAACAGGGCATTGGATTACCATCGCACACAATGATAAACGTTACGCCAAAATTACACATTTGCACCAAAAATAGAAGGCCTGTATATTGAAAAAAGAAACTTTCTGCTACTAACTCTATCCCTCAGTGATTACGATCTGGTGCTAGCAAATGGCAAGCATGTTGTCTTCGTGAAGGCAAGTAATTGACATGTTGCCATTGTTTATTCTCTAGCTCCTGATACATGAAGGTGTCCACAGTACGTTAATCTAAAGCTTTAACTAAACTCATACAATAACTAAACATTTCAGACAATAGAACAATTCTAGTGTGCTGGTCTTACATTAAATGGGTACAGGTTTTGTCCCAGTCTCCACGATAGCGCGCGCCCATGGACACTGCTTTATCTCGGAGATTACCACGTTCAGGATTTTTAAAACCGCTGAGCACAAATATGACATCTTTCTATTGCACAAGAAGGACAATAACATATTAGAAAATTCTAAACTGGCTAAACTATCTCTGTGTCGTATATTTCTAATCAAATCAATTGCAAAGAAAATGAAAATATTTAATATCAAGAAATGTAAAAATAAAATGAATCAACTATACTATTGTTTAAAACAACAAATATAGGTTAAAATTAAGCAGTTTCTATAGTTCTTGAATAGAAAATCAACGTTTAAAATGAGGATATACGAATATTACACAACATCTTTTTAAAGATGTTTAAAAAGAACTTGTTTTAACACAGACGATACTCGCTCGTACAAACCCATACACGTGTGTTCAAAGTGTAACTCATAGCAACATAGCCTAGCTGTTGCAAACTCGTCCTGAATGTAGTGTATAATGACGTAATTTTTCACTCGTTGTATGTTATATTACTTGTCGTCGACTATGTAAGTCTATATTGTAGTCTAATGGGGCCGCAGTAATTGCATGGTATGTGCTGTTGCGGACTCCCTGTCTTAAATTGTAAATGTATTTTACGGCAAAGCTAATAAATAAATATAAAAAATAATATACATTGAATAATATTTTCCTACCAAAATCTGGTTTATTGCGATTTCTCGTTTTTGGCCTTCCGGCGTTTCCGCCACTGAAAAGAAAGTAATAATGCAACTCATACGAAAACATGAATGGAAAAAAATGATGTAAAGAAGCAGATCACTCACCTTTTGCTTTTTTAACAGGAGGTTTTTCTTTACTGGACACCTAGCATGAGAGGACAATGATTTTGTTTAAAAATAAATACTTAATACTAGGTGTGTCCTACACCACCAGTCATTCTTATCAACCCCAAACATTCTTTAAGCGGGAAAACGAGGATGAAAGTTGATGAGAGTTGGCAGTCACGAATTGTTCAAGCTTTAGATTAACAAATAAAGGTTTGATCATGTTGAATTTAAACGTATATTCTATTCCTTGCTTTTCAACACTCTCACATTGCATGCAATAATAATCCCATTGTCTCCTACTGTTAGTCATACACTACAGATCAGTGTTCCAACTATGTTTCAACAAGTACAATGTACTGGGAAAGCATTAAGAATAGCTCACCATAATTAATCTAATTACTCTTTCTACACACCATCTAAATTTGTGTGTGTAGAAGAGGCAATAAACGCCTTCTTCAAACAGTTAATTCTTTAAACATTCTAAATTCTAAAGTTATCAAACTCTTTTTTTGTTTCAATTTCGGCATGCAAAAATTCTTTAATACACGATTCGAAATATACTATTCATATCTGATGAAACGTACAAAGTGTCAGAATTTCATTACTTTTTCTGCGAAAGGTATAGGTAAAAGTTTGCACACCTCAATGGCACTTTCTGTATTTACCTTTGGAGTATCCGTAGGTTTAGTAACAGTTGAGCTTTCTGCCTTTCGTTTCGAACTTGACGGCTACAAAAGATGAAATTTCTAGTTTTATGCAAAATAGCATTGTACAACTTTCGTTCAAATTGTACAACTTCAAATGTGTTTTCTCTTATACTTCAGACTGAGTGTATATGATATGAGGGAAGACTGTGAATATGTTTCACTTGATATTTCCGTAAACTTGTGCGAAATTGACGTTTTGACTGATACAGAAACTACAATAAATAAACAGAATGAGTTTTCTCTTTGGTTAGAATATTCGTTTGTCTTAGCCCAGCATGCTGTCATACTCTTTCCTTTCGCCAATTTCATAGACATACGCAGGAAATTCTAACAGAATATTATAACAGATAACTTTTAACGTCTTAATAAAGTTCTTTTTACTATAGTTTACACAGAAAACCACCGGAATAAAAATTCTGAAATAAACACTGAGCTTGCACACAATCAGAATTTCAAAGATAATGTCACATGACAGACATGCACATCCTCATATTGTAAACACAACTTACTGTTTCTGACTCCTTTTTTCTTTCAGTATTTTCTGGTTTCAATTTCAGTTTTGCTGATGACGTTGTTGCCATAGTAGCAGGATGCTTTGAAGCTTCTCTTAACTCCGCCGCAGTGGACTTGGCCTGGGAAGATGTTCCCTCTGTTTTCTCTTTTCGTTTTGCAAAGAAACTTCCTAACGAAATTGTATCTACTGTTTCATCTTTCAGAAGAAACGCTCCCAATTTTGTTTGAGTCTTCAGTAAAAGTTAGAGAAAACTTGTCAGGTCATGATGGGGTAAAAGGGGACATGAAATCCTGATGGGGTAAAAGGCGACCTTGCCTATTTCTGACTGGGACACTGGGAAATGGGATTTTGACCATTGAGAACTGGCAGGACTGTACGCAGAACCTTCACCAGGGGGGGGCAGTAATACCTGCTATATATGACGAAATAAGTACCCAAATGTCAATGCATTCAGAGTCATATCAGTTAGATACATCCTTATGGCCGCCCCATACTAACATTAAAAAATTAGTAAGTTAAATTTTCTAGGGATTAGTAAGTTAAATTTGCCCCCGTTGCGTACGGTCCCGGGAATGGGATTTACCTCAAAAACGTTGCTGCATGCTGGGAATGGGATTTGGTAAACCATGAACTCGAAAGATTTTTTCTGCACTTCACTTGGTGAAACTGATATATATATATATATATATATATATATATATATATATATATATATATACTAGCGAGCGGGTTTTAATTGACGGCAAAGGCTACAAACAGCAATCAGGT
>CACRXK020009952.1:0-18373 GCA_902702795.2 Paramuricea clavata
CTAGTTGTAGAGCTTACAACCCCATCAGTCAATAAGTTGAGTGTCTTATTGGAGAATTATGCGGATGTGTTTGTAAACGGTCCGAATGATCCGTTGGGTTGTACTCGAGACACGGAACATTTGATTGACATGGGAGACAGTCTACCAATCAAGCAACGCCCCTATCGAATCCCTGTACACCTCCAAACCGTGGTTAATCAACAAGTTGCTGAAATGCTAGAGCGAGGTCTCATTAGATCAAGCACTAGTCCCTGGTCATCACCAATTGTGTTAGCGTCGAAAAAGGATGGAAATTATCGGTTTTGTGTAGATTTTTGTCGGGTAAATTCGGTGACGAAGAAGGACGCGCAACCAATGCCACAAAGCGATGACATTCTCGATCAGTTGGGCGGAGCAAGATGCTTTAGTACACTTGATCTTGCATCTGGCTATTGGCAGGTTCCGTTACGAGAGGAAGACAGGGAGAAAACAGCGTTCTCGGTTGGGGTGAACCATTACGAGTTTACAGTCATGCCTTTTGGTCTGACCAACGCTCCTGCCACTTTCCAACGTATGATGAGCACCATCCTTAAGCGAGTGAAAGGATATCTAGTTTTCTTGGATGACATCATCATATTTGCTGATACGTGGGAGGAACATCACCTTATTCTCGAGGAAGTCCTTGGACGTATTCGGGCAGCTGGTCTGAACTCAAAAGGGAGAAGTGCCAGTTTGGGAAATCATCGGTAAAGTTTCTTGGTCATGTCGTGTCTGCTCAAGGTACGGAGCCTGATCCCGAGAAGGTGAAAGCAGTGCAAGATTTTCCACCCCCAACCTCAGCAAGTTCGGTGCTTTTTAGGCATGGCGTCTTACTACCGGCGCTTTGTCAACAATTCATGACCTCACAAAAGGTCAACCGGAATTCTGCTGGTCACCTCAGGCTGACAAGGCTTTCACCACTTTGAAGTATCATCTTTGCTCTTCACCAGTCCTCGCCTTGCCAAACTTTTCTATACCTTTTACCATCTACACGGATGCCAGCGATGTGGACCTGGGCGCGGTATTAGCCCAACGCATTGGCAGTCGAGAACATGTTATTGCCTATGCCAGTCGCGCTTTAACATCCGCAGAAAAAAACTATTCAACTACTGAGAAGGAATTAGCGTTTGTTGATCAAGTGATTACTCGCCACGGAATCCCCAGATAGGATCTTGACTGACCAGGGGAGAAATTTCGAGTCTGACCTGATGAAGAAAGTAATGCAGCTCCTTGGTGTAAAGAAATTGCGGACCTCGCCGTACCATCCCCAAACCGACGGACAAGTAGAGCGATTTAATCGCACCTTAAAGGGGATCCTGACATCGTATGTTAACGACGACCACAACGATTGGGACATTCATCTACAACTAGCGTTGCTCGCCTATCGGACGAGCATACACAGATCATCGGGCGTTTCACCTTTCAAAACTGTTTATGGTCGTGAAGCTGTCTCTCCATTAACGCTGATTGATGGAGAAAATATGTCAACCAGAGGCTTATCAGGAAACTATTGTGACGAGCTCGAGCAGACCTTACGTAAGGTGCACAAACATGTTGCGAATAACATCAGCCTAGCCCAGAAGAGACAAAAGGAAGACTATGACAGAGCGACTAAAGTCGAGAGCACACAGCTTAAGCCAGGAGATCGGGTGTGGCTAAATAGTAAAGCGATACCGAAGGGGAAAAGTCGTAAGTTTCACCAAGAGTGGACAGGACCGTACGAGGTACTTCGCCAACTGGGTCGCGTCAATTACCACATTAAGCCGGAAGTGGGAAAAGCAAAGACGAAAGTGGTACATCAGAACCGTTTGAAGAGGTTAGAGAGTCGTTCGAATTCAGAACTACCCAAGATCAATGAGCTCAATGAGCCGGTGATAACTCATCATGAGGAAGAACAGTTAACTGTACCGCAAGAGACACCAACTACTGTTAGAGGGCTGCGCCGTTCGACCCGTGTACGTCGACAGCCGGATCGGTATCAAGACTTTACTTTAGAAGATGTCGAGATCGAGGACGCTCTCTTTTAAAGGAGGGAGTAGTGTAGTATATAGACCTCTGACCTTTCGTGATGATTGTTAAGTTTGTTGACAAGTTATGGTAACACTACACGGTAACATTATACCTTAGTAATAGACATGTAGACATACAGAAGGCGTGCTTTGTCTGGGAGAGACTAAGAGAGACTTTATAAATAGTTATTGAAACGTGTTTGGTGTTTTCATTGGTATTACAGGGACAAACACAAAGCAATGATAAACGATACGAACATTTACCGTGGTTTCCGGGCGCCTCTGAGCACTACTTTGCCCCTCCTGCCCCCCTCCCTCTCGCCGGCCTTGCCTAAGAACTACACACGCAAAAATCTCACATCTTGTACATGTACACGCAAAAGTCTCATATCATGTAACACGTTTGTCAACAAGCCGTCAACAAGTTGTCTTCGCAGCTTGTCACAACAGTTTGGAACAAGCTGTTTGTAACAACCTTGTTGATATTATCAGGTTTGTTACAAAGTTGTTCCAACAAGTCCGATACAGTCATGATATAGCAGTATTGTTACAACCTTGTGTGGTCAACCTTGTAACATTCTTGTTATATCATGACTGTATCAGACTTGTCAGAATAACCTTGTGACAAGTCTAATAATCAGGGGGCGCACATTCAAAAGAAATTGGGGGAAGGTGTCTATGTTCTGGGACCGACTTTTGTAGTATTTTTGTTTGGTAAGAAAAGCCAACTGATTTAAGGCGTAAATTGCGGATAGACGCATAGACGGTAAGACGGGGGATAGTATTCCAACGGTTTAAATAAACGTTCCGTTTTTCAGAACTTTTACAGTTACCTAAACTTTCGGGGGCCGGGCAAACTTTTTATGGATTTCGAATGCGAGCGCCGAAGTTGCACGGAAAATTTTGAATTCAGTTTAGATTCTTTAGAACGCTATTTCACGTATTTTAGGACGAGGTTTGGAGAAGCGTTACAACCACGAAAAGGCATTTTTAAGTCGCCTAATGTTGTCAGATCGAAAAAATATTTAAGCACGATGTCTTTGCCAGAGATTTGCCAGGCGGAAAACGAATTCTTATGATAAATATGAGAGAAAATACTAGACATGACTGGACTGGATGACTGCTGTCCTGTTATAGGAGTGAGTCCCAGGTGTTCCGATACTCTGGTGTGTAAATGACGCATGGTTTGACCCACATACGACGCGGAACAGCATCGACACTTAAATAAGTATACGACACCAGATCTCAGAAACTTAGGAACTTTATCCTTGAAAGGAAAGAAAGAAGAGATGCGTTTAGAGGAGCGAAAGATAAATCGAATGTTGAGATGAGGATAAGCAGCATTGCAAAGTCGGTTGATTTGAGTGCGAATCTGAAGAGAGTGTGAACCAGTGAAGGGAAGGCAGAAATAGACAACCTTTTTAGGAACCGTGTGAATAGGAGGTTTGGGTTCGAAGATCTTGTTAAGGAAACGATGAACAAGACGGTCAAACATGTGGGAGGGGAAACAATTCAAGTTAAACAGTTTCCTGATAACTTCAAGCTGAGTGTGAAAGTTTTCATAGCTAGAACAGAGGTTGAAAATTCTGTAAAATAAGCAAGAGATTAAAGAGCGTTTGTATGCAAGAGGAATGAAGCTGTGGAAGTTAGTGAAAAGACCCGTGAAAGTTGGTTTACGATAAACAGAAGTGGAAAATTTACCGTTTAAGCGTATATAAAGCGTATGTAAAGCATTTTTTACCTGCGTATATAAAGCGTTAGGTCGAATGTAGCTTCGGAAACCGGAGTATGCAATATGATGATGTTTTTGTTTTTGTAGAAGTCGGTGGTAGACTAGTAGTGTAAAGATGCGGGTTCTGCCGGAGCACTTTTTTCAATTGCGCCCATTGACCCCATTTACCGAATTTCATCCGGATCTCCGCCCCAACCCATTTTTCCGAATCTCCGCCAAAAATCCAAAGAAACCCCACAAATTCCTTCCGAATCTCCGCCCCGTTCAATCCCCCAAATCTCTTATCCCAATTTCCCAAATATCTCTTCCAAATTTCCCGAAAGTCTCTTTCAAGATTTCCCCAAAATCTCTTCCAAATTTCCCAGAAGTCTCTTCCATCCGCCAAAAATTTATTCCAAATTTCCCAGAAGTTTCTTCCAAAATTTTCATAAATTTTAATACCGCTTCGCTCGCCTTCGGCTCGCGCGCCACCCACTCGATTTGTTAAGGCCATTTTCCATTGCAGTCGCTTTGCCCGCGCGGGCGGAGCGACCAACTTTAGTCACATGAAAAATCAGTCGCCCGGACACGCCAAGAAAGTTGAACGAAGTTCTACTTTTATGGCGTGTCCGCGAACATTCAGGCGGACAAAAAATGCACAGGTTAGGCAACTACAGAGAAAGTTGAGTAATGTTCGCTCCGCCCGCGCGGGCAAAGCGACTGCAATGGAAAATAGCCTGAAGAATCTTAATTTTGTCTTCCCAAAGTCTTCGATCGTGGGGTCTTCATAAAGTCTTCATAAAATTTTCCAGAGGTTTTCCCGGAGTCTTCCGAAAGTCTTACGCACGCGCAGACAGAATCGACGCTTTATGCCAGAACCACCGTCCTTGGAGAGGGTGGAGATTCCCTACATTCGTGTAACCCCACCGTCACCGGAAAGACCTAGCTCAACTTAAATGGAAGGACGTCCGGAAAAAGGCGTCGCAGGATAATATGATTAAAAAATACATTTTTAAAAAATCTGAGGAGTATTCTCTTTCTACCCGGAGGTGTAAAGCCCTTTTTAGTGTTATTTTACTTGCATTAGCTAGGTTCCAAAAAAATTGTTCGCACAGAATTTCGGAGACCAACGAAATTACATACATTTCTGGAATAAGTTTTATTCCGGGTGACTTTATCATGAACAAATCACCAATTTAAAGATGTAGTCTACACAGAATAAAACTATGAGACCTAATGGAATGAGACCTAATGGAATGAATATCCAAGCGCAGATGTATTTTAACTGTCCTGAAAATAGTGTGAGAATACTAACTATAAGGACATGACGGTTATCATCGAAACCAGAAGTGTCAAAGGTTTGGTGGTAAAACACAGGATTAGGTTTGGAAAGGGATGGATGGGTCGGGATGCCGGGATTCGACGTATGGATTACGTTTCTGGAGGTTCGAAGGGTACTATTATTATTTTTATTTCCGTTTCCGAACTCTCCGAGGTGACTGATTGCTGGTTTGAAGGTCCTGAGGATTGGATTCATTTGGGCTGGCACATGGACTTTGAAAGTGAATGGTCTTGTGTTCCCTGGACGCTGCAGATTGAGGAGTTGCGGGAGGTCGAGCGCGCAATTGATGGATTCTGGGAAGAGTCGCAGGAGTTTAGGCGCGCAAACGAGGAGATTGAGTTACTGGAGAGGATGGAAGAGGAGGAAATGTGGAATGAGATCGAGAGGGTTTCTAGTGAGCTTGAGGTTCTAGTGATATAGTTTTTGATGAATTTTGTAAATAAAAAGTTATTCGTGTACAATAAAGTGATTAACCATGGAAGATCAGGAGGTTCAGCTATGCTTTAGATGTCCGGAAAATTCGTTTCACATTTTTCAGGCAAGGGGTGATGATATGGTCGTGGAGGTAAGTTATGGTGACCTTACCTGCCGATGTCTTATCCAGGAAAATGACGTTGACATTGCGGGCAAGATTAATATTCGGGCAAGTATACCGTGGAAATTTGACGTGGACTTTTTGTCAGACGTCACTCTTTTTGGTTTACCAGAATTTGATCCGATTTATTTCGGAAGTCCGGTAAAGGTTGCGAGATGGTTTGAAGAAGAGACTAGATTTTAACATACTTTTTCACATTAAAATTTATAGACAAGGTTTTCCTAAGATAAATGAAAACCATGGTTAGGGAAAATATATTGGAGCATTATTCCGGAAAAAAGGAGAAGTACGTTCAGAAACCAAAGGCACAGCCCTGCCACAAGCGTTATGCGTATACGGAATGGGCGATGAGGAATGGTATCTTTAAAGATTTTTGGTGTAAACACATGAAGCATAATCTAAAATATTTCAAAAATTGAATAAACACTTTAAAGACAAGGTTTTCCTATAGTAAATAAAACATGTTCATTACCGAGGTATCAGATTTCTCCAGAGTTGTGTTTGTTTTCGAAGATACCGTCGAGAACAGGTTTGGATCTAAAAAGATTAAATTAACGGCATTGGACCAAGGTCAACTTCTACTAAAACTTGAGAATTGTCTGTCCTACGGGGTGAAAAAGAACGACAAGTTCGGGAAGACCAACTATCCATCCCCCTGGCTTTGGAAGGTAAGGACGAGTTTGTGTCCGCCCTGAAGGTGGTGGAAAAGGAGTCCGCCGATCGATGTCTTTACCGGAAAGGTAATACTCCAACCCTGTATGCCAAGATCAACGACGAGACCCTACGAAAGGAGACGATCCAGTGGACCACAAGAAATATCAGGACAAGAGGTTCCGTCTTGATGCAGTCATCAAGATTGACAGTATTTACGTGTCTGGCGGGACGACCTCCATTCACGTGAAACTGTACGAAGCAAAGGTTTTGAAAGAGGAGCCCAGGAAGCCAAGGAAAAGACGGCTTTTGGGATAAACGGTAGTTATTAATTTTAATGGTCAGAAGATCATTAAAAATACAGTGAATATGATTTACTTCATCATTTTGCTGCAAGGCATAGGAACTTTTTTATTACAGCACATGCAGTAATTTTGGCTAACGAATATAATAAGCAGGATCTCAGTCGTTACCGAGATCAGCAGGCAGCTGATCAGGCACAGCCACACCTGTTTCCGTGGTACTTTCATCATTTTGTTTTTCATATTTTTTTACCGTTGTGCTAACGTAACCGATCTGAGTATGTGCGTTCATTGTGATATCTCCTCGTGAATTAGTGTTTTATTTAACCGGAAATAAATTGCCATTTAACATGATTATCGTAGCTAGGTATGACAGCCTGTGCAAAGACACACTACCTCGTCCAGGAATTGAAAACCACGTTTTTTTCATCAATTTGAAAACATATTTTTAATTTGTCCCATCTATCACTGGAATAGGACCTACGACCAGGACCTCATTCACGAGGATGACAGTTTTTGTCATTCCCTGCTGACAGGACGACGTGGAGAAGTACCTTAAACTTGTCGTGGATTTCATGAAGGGAAAGGAATCCCTCATCATCCTGGACGACTGTGCCAGCACCAAATCCGTGAAGAACCGTACGGGGGAGCTGGTTGATCTTGGGTTTAGCGCACGTCACATGAGTATTTCCACCATCGTTATCACTCAGAAACTGACTTCCATTGCCAAACCATACCGACAAAACATTTCGAAATTGGTAACATTTTATAATTCGAACAGACAGGACATGAAGATTATTTTGGACGAATATCTTGTTGTTGACAACGCGGAAATGAGATCTATTAAGGAAAAGCTGAAGGAGAACAAATACGCTCATCTTGAGGTAAACTTGGTTCATCCGTTCAATCACGAGGTAAAGATTCCGATGTTATAATAAAAGAGATGGGATCGAAATTACCGACCTAACCCATGAGAAAGGAATCCCCAGAGAATACGGAGATTGAGGACCACAGGCAGGAGTTTATCTGCCTGTCCAACGCGGGAGAGATTATCCAGTCTGAAAAATATTTCCGGAAAGCATCTGATAAAGTCCTTACAAAAGTCCGAAGGGACTACATCGTTGCTCAAAGGGAAAAGGCAAACCTCCCGTCTCCAGTCTTATGGAAGCCATCAACATGGTAGACAGCGGGGAAGAGCTGAAGATGCAACTACATCAGGACAAGCTATTTAGGAGTGATGTCAAAGGAGTGGTGGGGAAACTGTCCCCGTATACAGGGTGTATAAAAAAAAGCGAAATCCTCGACTGAAATGTAAATTGCTAAACAAATAATAGACGAAAACGTTAAAGTTTACATTCATTTTAAAGCGTAGCCATTCAGCTTTCTAACAGTGGGTTGTTTCTTAAATTTGACTCATTGGTTCGCGGGTAATAATACTTTACGTTATTGCGATTGGAGATTAAAAAAATTGAGATGGAATAACAAATCGTTCTCATGAAAATAACTGATTTTTCATTAAAACAAAAAAATGTTGCATTTTATTAAATGGATTGTAACAATAAGTATAATTACGGCTTTTCTTCCACTATTATTAACTCAGTTTGAAACTTCAAATGCGATATAATTTTGGCTTGGACCATCTAAGCTGACTGACATCAACTTGCTATAATTTCTGTTTACATTACATCGCAATTCGATGACACTCTGGCTCAGACACCAGAATGTTTTGACGATTTTTAGCATTCGTTTAGGATTTTCAAACAAGCTGGTCTCTTTTAAATACTTTTAATTTGTTCTTACGTGGTTTTCCAGATGTAGTGGCGACAACATTAAAGTTTAAAGAAGAAATTCTAACATTTAAACCGACTAAACAATAACATAGTAAACTTGCATAATTAAACAGCAACTAAAAATGATAGGTTTACTAAATCTTTTCCTGTGCAATTATTACTAGCATTGGAGACAAGGATAATAGTTTGTTTGAAAGAGAAAAGAACAGGCTTTGAAGTAAGCCTAAAAGCGTTTAACTAGAAATAGTATTTCAAAAGTTATTAAGCACAAAAGATGAATTGCGTTTATTTTGATACACCCTGTATACCTATTTGTGGATCGTTAGCGGCGGAGTGACGACTATAAAGCACGTTTACCAAAGAACACTCGAACCACCACTACCTTCCGAAGAAGAACTGAAGGCCGACATTGACAACTAAGTACGGAAATAAAAAAGTTTTTCACACCCTTCTTTAGGTGTGGAAAAACCATGATCCTCAAATATTTTTATTTTAGTACTGTACACCCTTTAGTTGTCCGTTTTCAATTCCGATGACACCAACGAACATGTGACATACGACGTTCGCAGTTGTAGCTTTTTTCGTGATTTCCACCAGTATTCCAGACTGAGTGTTTTGAATTTTAGCACCAATTCCAAATGTGTTGACATCGTTTACGGTTCTGAGATCGATTACCAACCAGTGTGACCAACGGAAACTTTTTGTCTTTGAAAAAGTTCGTTAATGTTTTATAACTAATTTCACCGGTACCGAATAGTCGTCTTGCCTCTTCGTACAATCTTGTTTTCCGAATACCTTGACTGTAGACTGCGTTGGGTACACCTTCCACGGTTACCTTAACCTTTTCGATGTTGGGGTAGACGTATTCTTCTCTGTCTGTTTTCGTCTTGTTGGTAAACAACATGACAACGGCTTTCATGCTTCTGCGTGGAACGTCGATCGTTTCGTTGATGATGATGGAGTCTTTGTTCTATTCTGTCTTTTTCATCAGGATGACATGTTCGAAAGACAGCTTACGTCCGGCGTTGTACTGACTTTCCACTTTTCTTGCCAATTCGATGTTGTCGATGGATTCATATTCCAGCTCGATGTTTTCCAGGGTACACCCTTCCACATTTTCCCCACCCTGTGTATTCGTAATCTCATCTGCCGCCGGTAAGGTTATGACGTACTGAAGATCGTTTGCGATATTGTGTCGAGCGTAATTAAAGTCCACGATCTTTTAGGATTTTACCGATTCCGATTCTTTGTTTTGTTCCGAATACTCCGAACAATGCGGTGGCATCCGCATCGTCGTTTGCGGCATCATCCTTGGATATTTTTTCCTCGTGGCTTCGCTAGCGATGCCATCCTCCACCATGTCGTCACGCTGTTTCCTGTGTAACTACAGATCCTTGTAGACTTCCAGAAGGCTTTCTCCACTGTTATCGTAGACTTTTTTTCCTGCGATACTAATTTCCAATCTCCTTTGGAGCTGTTTTCCCAGGTTATTTCTGAACCAGAACTTTTGTTCTTAAAGTCGAAAACCAAAGCCATACTGTCCGGTACGAGAACGGAGTCGGCTTTTAGTTTTGGAATATTAACATAAATTTCTTCTCCAGGTCTGGCAGAGTTTTGGTTGAAGGTTAGGACGTGTCAGGTCCTATCTCCGGTGATTTCTGCCTTGTTCATACGTCGGAAATCGGGCATAAGTTCAGCCGATCGGTTCATTATGTTTTATTATAGTACAAAAAGAGATTTATTTTTTACGTCTATTTTGCAAATACCTGAATATAGCAGGGACGTGCTGGCTAGGGACGAGCCAACGAGAACTCGTTGTGGGCACCTGTCATCATTGGCCCCTAAAATTAAAACATTGGAAAAGATAAAAAATATAGATTTAAATTTTCAAAATCAATATTAAGATATTACAATTTATATTGAAAAAATCAAAATTTACGAAAATAGTATGTGGGACGGAAAATTACGAAATGCCCGGAAAAATTTTAGTATTTCCGGACAAATTACGATATTTCCGCCCCCAACAATGTCCCTCCCCCCCCCAACAATTTTTTGGGGGAAAAATTAATGTTGAGCCATCCTTCACTGCGCCTGGGCCCCATCAGACGTTGCTCATTTGTTGTCCTTTTTAAGACGCCAGCACGTCCCTGGAATATAGCTCCGGTAATCACGATTGCCACCATCCACAAATTCTGGGCGAGGAAGGCAAGTCCCTCTGCTCCCCAACTAAGGATTGTACTTAATATATTTAAAATAGGTACCAGGATCGGTAGAGCAGATTTTGCAAACTTTGCCAACACTTTTCCGGTGGCTCCAAGTCCGTTGACTATTCCTGTGATGGTCTTCTTTCGAGCCACCACAACAGTCGTAATAATTCCGGCAATGGAGATGGCAATGGCTGAACGCCCCCATGTTTTCTTAATTGCCCACACGCGGAATCTCTCGAATTTTGTTCGGATGTTGTCCATTACTATTTCCCTGTACCTGTGTTTTCCCTCGTCCGACCTAGGCGCCTGTCCCATTTCCAGCCTTGCATCGTCGATGGCCTGTTCGGCAACGTCCACCGCCCTCTGTGTAATCTGTCGTCTATCGTCGTCGGTTTCTTTTTCGAGGTTACTTTTCCATTCTTCCATCACAATATCTATGTGTCTGATCCTTTCCCCCGGTGGTCTTTTAGGAGCAGTTATTCCTGAAAATTCCCTTCTTTCCTGTTCGGTTATTTTTCCTTCACCTTCCAGACCTTTTGCTTGATCGGTAAGGTCATCGTTTGCATTGACAACGTCCTGGTGAAATTCCTCCATGGTGTCTTCGAAAATGTCCTCCCCGCTCTCCTCCAGCATGTCTCCGCCAGTTTCCTCCTCCACCACACTCCAGATTTTCTCCTTATGCTCCTTCAGCGCTTTTTCGTACAGGTTTCTGAAATTAGTTACTTTATTCACCGGCTTCCGGTTTGTAGACACTTTAAACGTTCCGGATGTGTCGATGAATCCCACAACGGTTCCGTCAAATGTTAGTCTGTGTTCGTCTATGTCCAAACGGGAAATAAATTCCCTGGAGTTTTGTCCATCGGTTGGATTTAACTGGTATTCACTACCCAACACCTTTCTGGCAAACTCTCCCTCTATGTCAATATATTTTCCAATTAGACGTGGTTCATTAATCCGTTTTCTTATTCCTCCATACCTGCTGTTCTTATTCTCCTCATAGAAACTAGACGTCTTCACATCGTCTGAGTTTTGATCTAGGCTGTTTAGAAGATCGTTAAAATTCTCATCGTCATCGTCTTTAATGAATGACGTTTCAGCTTCGGCTTCATCACTACCTTCCGGTCGGTCGTTAAACAAGTCATTCATCTCCGTTTCCATTTTTAGTTAAGTCTAAAGATAATTCCTGTTCGTAATATCTTCCCAAAATGGCTTCCCCATCCTCCGGATCCCTAAGACTGTACGTACATGTTGGGATCTCCCCGAAACACCGCCATGATGACGTACAGCTCGTTGTCGAAATTGGGTTCGTATCCTTTTTTCAAACGTTTTATGTTTTACCTCCACCTTAACGTGATCCCCTACTGTAAACCTAGGTTTTGGAAAACTGTCCAGTGGATATCCGTAAGCCCTTGTCCAAACTCCGTCCTTGTTCTCCTCGTTTACATCCACCGGTTTCATCCCGATCGTCCTGTGTGTGGAATTATTATAGGATTTGACAAAGGCAGGTAGAATGTCCACCCAAACTTTCGTCTTGTTCTCCGTGAAATATTTCTACATTCTTGTTTTCAGAGTCCTATTAAATCTCCTTACGAGTGCAGCTTTCCGAAAGATTCTCGTGGAAAAGTAATGGACATCGTGATCCTTTAACAACTTCTTTACTCCTACATTGTAGAATTCCTTTCCGTCGTCGAATTGTGCTGCTTTCGGATATTTGTCGAACCTTTCCTTAAATTGTGCGAGTACCTTTTCAACGGCTTTTGTCATACTTTTAGGTTTTTTTCGCCAGACGGGAACAGCAAAGACATACCGACTTAAAACTTCAATGACAGTAAAAATCCAACGGTTTCCTTTATTTTTATAACTGAACTTGCTCATGTCTACGATCCATTTGAATTTGTTGTGCAAGTCCATCTACGAAAGTTCGTTGTGTTTTGTAGTGTTTCCGGAACGATTTATGTATGATGTACGTGTTCCGCGTTTGCAACCATTCTTTGACGTTTTTCCTGCTGACACCCGGTACACCTTCTTCCTTTGCCTTTAGGAAAAGTTTTTCCATCGACATGTATCCACCGTTTACGTTAAAATAGATTTCCCAAAGCGCTACATCCAATTGCAAACTCATTTATTATCGGTAAATAAAACGTGATGAAGAAGATAACGACTTACATCAAGGACGGAGGGGTTACCCTAAATCTTCGGGATCCTCTGATCCTTACCCACGAATCCAGACTTTTTGTGAAAACTGCCACTGTGTTTTGGAATTACAAAAACGCTCGCGCGCGTTACAACGACTACATTTCCGTAGATGGTTGGACTCTGGAATTGAAGGTACAACGAAATCCGGTTTACATCAAATAAAACAATAAGTGAGGATATCTCTCGCCGCTAATACGGAAAGAATTACGAGAAAGTAAAGGCGGCAACATCCATGGAAATCCGGAAAATGAAAGAAAATTTCAGGAAAAAGTATCCCAACCAACCGTGTCTAAATTTGACTTTGAGGTCACCTTCGCCAAGGATGGAACCGTGGAATCCAGAGACATCTTTTACAAAGTGGATAGTCTCACAAGCTGTGACATTAAATCTGATATTTTCCGTTTGAATCCTGAATGGAATAAATTTTTACACTGGGTGGATGGGTGGCGAAGTGTCCTTCTTGACATGATCTTTCGTCCGAACAAAGATTTCAAAATGAATGTACATTGTTTCAAAATTTATGTCACCGAGACTGAAAATTTCATCACAAAATTAGAACCGATCAAACCCGTGTACGACAAATCCGAAAACGCATTTATCAATCAACTTCCTTTTGACTATCATTCAAATTCTTACTTCTGCTCCCTAGCCGCAGTTTATGTCACAACATTCAAGTGTTGAATTTCCGAGGATCACCTTACGTGCAATCTTTCCAACTCACACTCCAACATTGTAACCTCCATCGTTCGCTTCCATCTCCATTTCCACCTTTCGAGATTCATGCGCAATCCCAAACTTTTAGATCAGTACATTACGAAAGACGATATTAAAACCATCCGAAAATTTACACCCGTTCACGAAACGTGGGAGAACAGAACGGACTCTTCCCATGCAAACCTCGGAACGTTACTCTACAACAAGCCGGCTGACGTACGAAGAAAAACAAGACGTCAAAATATCATCAGACTAAATACAGCGGAACATACATCGAATACGAGTACCTAACCGGCAGGTCCCCCTACGACGTCAAAAATGATTACAAGGCCATTATTCCTAAAAAATCCCGAGGATTAACCAAAGTCGGACAGAAGCTACTCCAGCAGTCCGTCGAGGCTTTCTTGTATTCCGTCCTCGGGGCACAGGCTAAAACCCGATGGAGCATTACGGGACAGGGTGCGAAAAGTTTGCAAACGAAGGAAGTCTTTCGGAAGGTAGTGAAGGACACAATCGTTCAGGACGATGTCACGATCACCATTTCCAACATGCGGACGGCCATTTCCAATACCCACGTCATCCTAAATTTTTCAATCATGTCGGGTCTAGTCCTCATCCCTTCGGATCTAAGGATTTTGACGGAACCCATTCCGGGATTTAGCAATGTCCTGACGGTGGCTAGGAATGAAATGACGTTCGGAGAAAATGAAAAAGTTAATCACACTGGAGTACAGTAGAACCAAAACCATCCGTCGTAAATACCGATCTAAGTCCAAATCCCAGTCACGACATCGCACCAATTCCCACCGCAGAAGATCTTAAACCGCTGATAGAAAATAAACCAGCTCTAAGACAGAAATCCGACAGTCAGAATATTGCCCTTGGTATGATAGCGGCAACAGCCTTTGGACTTACGTATTTAGTACTTCGACGTTAAATAAAAAAAAAACAATGAACATCTTATTCGGATACGATCATTTTGACGAAACAAAACCTACGTTGGAACGTCTGGAAAACAAAATAAATCAGACGGGCAAGAACCAAACCACCACCGCCGCGGAAGTGGCCGTGAATAAAAATGAAATCACAAAACTCCATAGTACATAGGAGGTCAGTATGCCTGGTACAGATTTCCATATTCCATTGCTTATCCACCGAACAGCTATAAGACGGATGAGATTTCCAAATCCGACGCCGACAATACGAAATTTATAGGATTTGCCATGACTGATGGATCTAACACAGCTCCAACCGTGGGTGCACCGCTTAGTTTTTCCACTAATTCTGCCGGAAATGTTGTTCTCCACATGAAAAATGGAAATGGTCTAATTCGTGCTGCTTTCATGTATTTCATAACTCAGGATTATTTCGGATCCGGAGGTATAATCATTCAGGTTATGAGTTTAAAGTTTAGTGATGTCGATGCCACTGGGGTTGTAACCGACAGGACGGGAAATACGGAATTATTGTGTTATTTAGTAATTTTACAGTAAAAGTAATTATAAATCTTTTTGTAAGATTTAAAGTATTCGTGTCAGTCCGTAGGCGCTACCAACTCCCAAAACACCCTTTGTCATCATCGCATACGTTTTTATTCCGTCATACGCTTGATAATAATCTTCCAATTTTGGTTTCCGTTGCGATGTCGAGTCGTCCATGAGTCTCATAAAATTTCTTAAATCTTCCAGCGCTCTGTTTGTTTCCTCAATGTCCTTGTTAGCATCCAGGATCTCGGCTCGATGTCGGGCTTCATCATTCCTACGCTTTACTTCGGATTCATAAAATTTTTCTTTTGTTTTCGCAAGTTTTTCCAATGCTTGGTTATGTCTTTTCACTTCTTCCTTGTATCCTTGTCCATTTAATTTCGAGAAAAGAAATCCGGCTCCGGCAAAGGCCACGGCATTAAATAATCCTCCAACTACAACGGATGTCATTTTTTATTTAATTTTTTTCTGCCAGCGCCCAGGGCACGACGAGCTAGGCTCCGCCCTTACGGCACGACCTGACGTCATCCGTTTATTTTTTACTCCTCAATACTGACCGGAATGTAACCCTTGTTTTTCAGGTAACCCACCGCCGCGGCGCTGCCGGCAATTCCGACAGTCAGTTTCAAGGCTCCTTTTAGAGTCACAAGCGCTCCGAGACTTTCTCCAAACGCTTTTTTGGTCACCATAGACAGTCCGGCAACTCCGGCTGTTACTAACGCTGCGTTGTACAATTCGTTGATCATTTCCTTCTTTGTGTCGCTCTTTGTGTTTTATTATAGCAAAAACCTTGTTGGTAAAAATTTGATGTCCTACTCCGATTGTCACAAAGCCACTTAAGGACGGTATGTCTGAGAATAACTGTAACATTGTTTTATTATATTCTTTATTTTCTTTTTCTACTAGCACTAGTCCCAGTCGAACAAATCGCGGTCACCCTGCGGTTTCGGTGCGGGTTGTGGTTTTTCTGTGGATTCGCTTTCTTCCATCTTTCCGCTCTTTTCCCAACGATTACACCACATGATGTGTAAGGATCCAAGTCCCACGGTAATACCTACCACCATACCAACTCTCTCTAGGGTAATCGCCGTATCTCCACCTGGCTCGTCACATTTATTTTCTACATCCGAAAAAAATCCGAAACGTTTGCTCTTCCTTAATTGCTTCACGTTGCGCGCGTTTCTTGGCTTTTGCCTCCTGACTGATCCTGGCAAGCCTGCATCCTGCCTCGACTTTTTTCGGATCCTTGACGTGGGTCTTCACCGGATTCCTAACCGACACTGCGGTTGTACTTGGGTTCTCTTCTGACATGTTTTATTTTACTTAGTAATTTTTTTAAGTAAAATTTAAGTGATCTCAATTTTGCTTGGAAGTGTCTCAAAATAATTTTAAGTAAGTTTTAAGTAGATTTAAGAATGATCCAAGTAAAATTTATGTGATATTAATTTTGCCTGAAAGTGTCTCAAAATAATTTTAAAGTGGAAGTCAAGTCCGTTCTGCGCATCGGTCTGGTCATAAAAATATGACGACCCTCTGAATGCTCTGATGTAAATATTGCCCAAATTTCGAATGTTTCGAATTTTTCTGAACATAAACTCTATTTCATATTCATTTAAAAGCACAGCGAACCAAAATGGTGTTAGATATTCAGACAGTACATCACATTTTAAAAAATACAGCAGTTCAAAATGTAAACAAAACCGTTTGTTTACATTACGGACTTGACTTCCACTTTAAGGGACCTTAATTTTGCTTAAAAGTGTCTCAAAATAATTGTAAGTAAGTTTTAAGTAGATTTACGCCAGGGTATCGATTCCGTCTTCACAAATCACACGTTTGTCATCGTTCGCAGACAGCCCGACCTTGTTAACGGTCTCGGAGTACATAGTCTGATGGTAACTCCGAAGTCCGTTCATTTCCACCATATGCCTTTTGCCCGGATCCTTCATGCAGTTAACGTAGTCATCGAAGGTAAGCCCACCCTTTACGACATGTCCGCGAACGCCTTTCGCCTTCTTTTCCTCCGATCCGTCGCTCATCCTGAATGCATACATCTTCGCTCGAATGGCACACTCATCGCTTATTTTCCCCCCACCAGTTTCGTTCTTCATGAAACCAAGCTCCATTTTGTTGTCGCAAAAGTACATCGGATGGTTCTCCTTGTAGTTGCTATTGTAATAATTTATTTCTTAAGATATATTAATATTAACAGTCTTACAACTTTCCTGTAGTGTCCGGATTTAAAACTATCGATCAACGCTCGTCCACGCCACCTATATTTGCTAACGTCAGTCTCTATAACGTCGGTCTCTATATTCTCTACACTATTCCCCTCTAAATTTAATAGATAACAAAGCTGCAAAAATGCAGTACAATTTAATAGATAACTAAGCTGCAAAAATGCAGTACAGTCCGACATATATGTATAGCTAAAGCTATTCATAGTCCCGTAACCACGCTGGTTTTTTTCTCGTTCGCGCTGGTCTTTCCGGTGGGGCTTGTGACTGTCCCTCGTTTCCTTCTACTGGTTCTCGCAATGTCTCGTCGCTACCGTCTCTCTGATTATCCTGTTCCATTGAACTCAATGGCCCATCCTGTTGTAATTCGTCAGGTAAATGTTGTACGTCTTCTTGGACCTCATCAGGTAAATTTTGTCCGTGTTCCTCCCCGTTAATTGCCCGACTTGGTCTACTTTGTCTCAAATTTCTTCTAAAATACCTCACTGTCCACTCATCCTCATCATTTCCTCCGTTGGTTGGGGGTTCCGTTTGCGGGGTTTGACCACTACAATTCTCCACGTTTTCTTTTCTCGTTTCGGTGGTTTCTTTCGATTGCAGTTTCGTCTCGTTTGGTGGTCGATTAGGTAGACTTTTCAACGGTCGTTCAAAACACGGTTTAAGACGATTGTAATGGACTACTAACCTATTCCTTTTGTTGGCATTTTTCTCGATTCGATACACCACATCTGAAATTTTCTTCACAATCGTATATGGTCCCCGCCACGGCCGTGATAGCTTCAAATTCTTTCCCTTTTTGACAAATGGTACATACAACCATACTTTCTCCCCGACGTTGTACGTCGTATCTTTCGCCTTCGCGTCATAGTAGTCTTTATATCGCTCGCTAGATTTCTTTGTATTTACTCTGGTCAACTCGTATGTTCTTTCAAAACGTTTCCTCAATTTTTCCGCATACTCTGATGTAGTCGGTGGTACTTCTGCTTGAGGGGGCTCAGGTGTCATTAGGTCAACTGGGATTCTTGTTTCTCTTCCAAACACCAAGAAATGTGGAGAGAACCCTGTTGAGGTTTGCACGGTGGACCGGTACGCCAACAATGCTTGAGGTAAACATCTG
>CACRXK020009953.1:0-18372 GCA_902702795.2 Paramuricea clavata
ATATCTATCTATCTATATATATATCTATATATATATATATATATATATATATATATATATATATATATATATATATATATATATATATATATATATATATATATATATATATAAAGTTGTGTAATTGTACACTCCATAATATGTTAAGATGAAAATGTTCTAGACTGTGTATTATATAATTTCCATACCCAACGCAAGCAGAAAGATGTTGTCAGGTTCAAGACCCAGCCGCGGCAGACAACATCTTTCTGCTTGCTAATAAAGATTAACTTAGAACTGCGCCTCGCGTTTTATATCGGATAAAACACTCTTACTCGTGTTTTAAATAGTATACATAATTATACAAAATGCTCACATTTTGAGAAACTACAACTGTAATGACTCTTCCACATAATGCAAATTTTGGCATATTTTCGGACAACTTTTGTAGCCGGTTAGTAAAAATATATACAATTACAAGCGTGCGCGAACTAAAAAGGCAGAAAATCATAAAAGAAAGGACGAATCCGATAATTTTTAGTATAGCAATTGTATTCTAATTAGATATTGTCAGTGTCATATCTAGCGAATGAAAATTATGTCTGGTCGTATCGGCAGAAAAATGCTTAGCATACGGTATATAAATATTATGGATTGCCACAGGGTTCTATATTAGGCCCTGCGATGCATGCACCGATATGGAAATTCAGTAATTCACCGATATTCCGATAACCGATATTGAAGGACGGATATTTTGCCGATACTAATACCCGGATATTCTATGTCATTTCACCAAATCAGAAAAATGACACGATGTTTTGAATCTAATTCAATTTATTTGTTTCCAAATACTGAAAATATCAAATGAAATGTTGCAAATGCATACAACAAACTAGTATATTACTATGTCAGTGACTGTTTATTTGTAATAAAAATAACTATTGAACTGCAACTATAACCAATCATTAATATTTATTAACAGTTTGTAATATCGGTAATATCAACAACAAAATTACCGATAGTCCGATATTTCTATTTTAGTACCGATAAGTCAATACCGATATGGATATCGGTGCATCACTACACCTATACCTTACGTGAACGACCTTCCAGATGCAGTGAAGAACTCCAAGGTTTCATCTTTCGCAGATAATACAAAGGTATTTAAGTGCATTGACTCCATCTCGGATGCTGGCTTGCTCCAAAGTGACCTGAGTAGTCTGGGCAATAGACCTTTTTAAAAAGTCTACCTTGTGACGTAGTTTGCGGATAAAGGAAAACCCCGCACAGCCATTTGGCTTGCCCGGATTGGCCAAATGATCGTATTTATCAGAACCCGATCGACTTCCTCTACGAGATAAAGAGCAAAACACTGGACATTTCGTTGGAAGAGAAATACCTAGGTATTTGGGTTACTGGTGCGCTTACCTGGTCAAAACACACCTTTGACTGTTGTGCAAAGGCTAACACGTTGCTTAGCTTCCTGCGCAGATCTGCTGTGGCCTGTGGAAATAAAAAATCCAAACACCCGCCGCACGCTCTATACCTGGCAATAGACAACTTGCATGTTAGACTAAATTTTAATCTAAGCAGAGAAAAGGGAATCAAACACCGCAGCTAAAAAGAACTTACTGAAATTAGTAAAAGTGCAAAATTTGGCTGCGAAATGTTGTAAAGCTTGGAAAATATAGCCTTGCAAAATTTGCATATTTTCAGTATATTTGTATTACGAGCGGAAATTGTTACCATTTTCGGCTCAAAAATGGTAACAATTTCCGCACGTAATACAAATATACTGAAAATATGCAAACTTTGCAAAGCTATATTTTCCAAGCTTTACAACATTTCGCAACCAAATTTTGCAAGTTGACTAATTTTAATAAGTTCTTAACGGGAATTTACTTTTTTTTCCTAGATCGGCTAGATCAAAAATTTGTCTAACATGCAAGTTGTCTATTGTGCGTGCTGTATTAGACCACTAAGTCTGGTCCCCGTAGTCAATGGAACTAGTCAGAAAGGTAGCGCGCCGAGCTTCAAAACTTTATCCTTAAATATAAGCTGCCCCGCTTCATGTGTACAGAATCCTACAATGACAGACTGATGTCTATAAATCTGTTACCAATCTCTTATTGGATCTTGACTTGATGTTCTTTTTTATAAAACTGACCATAAATGGTATTATAACTGTTTCGAAAGAAATCTTGCAGAAACGATCTAGTCCCTCAAGGCCTACTCGATCGTCTTCAAATAACATTGTTATAATCTTGTACCGTCCTCGTATTTGTAAGACAGTCATCTATCAACGGTCATTTTTTATTAGAGCAACTAGAACCTGGAACTCTTTACCTGAACAGTTAAGACTAGAACATTTATCTCTAAGTACTATTTAAAAAACGAGCAGGAGTGTTTTATTAGGTTTTAGCTTTAGACCTAATAAAACACGACCTGCGAGTTTTTTAAATGGCTTCAAAAACGTATGCATATTAAGTCAAATCTTTATATAAAAATCTTTATATAAAAATCTTTATATAAAAATCTTTATATAAAAATCTTTATATAAAAATCTTTGTATAGTTTGCATAACAATGGTCTTTTGTTAAAGTGTTCTTTAGCTGGTATAAAGACGTATGCACGTGACTAATTTCTTACTCAAGATTGGATAATTGGTTCATGAATTATTGAGTTTTTGAACATTATTTAAAAAGTCACCATCAGAATACTACCATAATGTCCTCGCGATCGTATCTTGTTACGACGTGGATGATGCTCGAACCTGGAAAACTGTTTGCCTGAAGTGCATGAAACACATCGCGCAATCTAATGGATATCGACCCGTGTTGCTACTAGATTAATTGGGGTTTTTTATTATTATTTTTTTTGTCTGTATAATTTGTCACTAATTTAATTGTGGTGTCCCCGCCTCTTGCTCTGTCTCATGTATATATGAATTGTTGTACTTTGTTGCCTGTGTACGTTTTTTGGCAATGCAAAGCTAAATAAACACATTATTGTCAGACGTACAGACATTATTAGAGTATTCTACGACTATTTACAGGATGTCCACTCTTTGGTGAAGGTGAAACTCAACGACTTTTAATTTCCAGCACTTTCAAGACCCTTTTTCAGTAAATTCAAGGACCTAGAACTGGGAAAAAGCTTTGAAAATGGCACGGAAATAATTCACTTTATTCTGAGTAATTTTAATCAGAATCACTAATGTTGGCACAGCTGGATTCCAGGACTTTCAAGGACTTCTACTGATTTTCAAGGACTTTTCAGTTCTGGAATTTTTTTTCCAATTCAGGGACTTTCCAGGATTTTCAAGGCCCGTGGACACCCTGTATTTAAAACACGAGCAGGAGTGTGCACATGCAGCTGGAAACTTTTTGTCCAAGGAGAAAATGTGCCATTTTTGTGGAATTAAAGTACCCTTTTCCAGCAATTAAAGAGGAATTATAAATGCCTCTTTAAGCTAAGAAGTCTACAAATGCCCTCGGTTGGCAGAAGTCAAAGTATCGTTAGGATAGTGTACGTTTTTAGGAAAAAACAAATAATGTAAATTAGATTGAATTGATGAGTAAATTTGTGGTTAATGTAGGACGCAGAGCTATATATTAGAGAATACGTATAACATCCGAGACTGTATATAGCATGTGTCCAAACCTCTAGACCTTCCAAGAACACATCTAACATATTCAGAATGTTTTATGACTCATGTGCCCGTTCTGGTCAGCGCCCCCACTTTCGAAGTGCTTTCGCGAACTCTAGGACTGTAACTATAGGATTTTAGATTCAGACTGTCGAGACGCCGGGGCATGCTTCCCCAGAAAATGTTTGATTTTCTAAGGCTTATAGAAACGCTATTTCCTGCATTCTGGGAGCAATTTTAACAATAGTAAAGATAAAGTGACACAATGACAATAATTTCATAGTCTTCCACTCTTCCTGCATTCTGGGAGCAGTTTTAAGAACAAAATCAATCTCATAAACAGTGACACAATGACTCTAATTTCATAGTGTGTTTCACAATTGTACTACTTACTATACAAGTATCCAATCATAAAGAATTCAAGTACTCTTGGTCCAACATGATCAGGTGCATAATAAAAAACGTGTTTGTGGTAATATTTGGGACGCTAATTCGTACTTCTGCCCTTCATCAGAAATTGAATAAATTTCATTCAGGATCTGTTTTCTCTCCAAAACTTGAGGTCTTCCTGTTTTGAATTTTTTCTTCCTGTTTTGGCTTGGCTTGGCTGACTCACAGCTATAAGTTACAGGTCTGGCCTCGCTGACAGCCTGACCCAGTCTACCATTAATGAATTTCGAAACAGAGCGTGAATTGATGATATACAGGCTGACAATTAGAGGCGGACAAATATTTGCCCGCGACATTGATGGGAATATAATTGCACGACATTATCATGGCTTTATTGATAGATGAATAGCATGTAAATAGAGCATCTCCTATATGTACAGACGTACGAACATACCGTCAATCTTAAAACGATAAATAGAAAATATAGAACTGTTTATACGAGTATTTCTGGGGACGATGGAATTGAGCCACGCCTTTCTTGTGGAGCAAACGAAACACCCCTCTATTTCGCCTCAGCATCCATTAACCAGTAGTGTGCCATACTACAGTTCAAACTATGCGAGAATAAAAAACCTCGGATATTATCATCTGCCAAAATAGTTTTCGGGACGATTTCATGAAGACATTTCTTTCGACGAAACTAGTTGTTCGGTTAACCGCCATTTTGAATCGTATAGGATGTGGAAAGGAATTTCAATGTTTTTAAGTTTGGCTTTTTATTCAGTTGTATGATACATTTTATTACATTTTACATGTCGAGAAAAAACTTTCTTGGCTGAACTCCATTTTCAGTCGACGATTTGAAAAAATATAGAATATATTTCATATTCTATAATATATTCGGCCAAAAATGTGCATCTTGAAAATCCAAGATAGGGTCAAAATCAAGACAAATTATAAAATTACAAATTAATAAAATTGTACAGTAAAACTGTATTGTGAAACTAATTATAATAATTCATGAAGAAAACACAAAAGAAATCATGAGCATGAACTAGTTTGTATATCTGCTACAAAATCATGCTGATTTACATACACTTTAAGTTCAATTTTCTCACCAAATATCATTCATTTATTCTAAATTGTTGAAGAATACGAATGTTCTCATCAAGACGTTTCACAAGCCATTTACAACATTCGCCTTGAATTGGCTTTGGCTCAGGTTTGTATACGATAAAACACTGCCGCTCATGCTGTTAATAATACCAATAATGATTATATTTCGACTTTGTTTCAAGGCTTTCTTCAGACAAGAAGATTCTTCTTCTGCTTTGAAGAAAGCTTTGAAATAAAGTCGAAATATAATCATCAGTATACAAAGTGTCTTGATTTGATCCGTGTCTTGGATTTTGAAGGTACTGCACATTTTCGGAATATGTTTTATCGATATTTCTTGGCAGAAAGTCGTGAAATTTCAGGACTCTACATCTCCCCTTTTCCTATATTTTACTAACTGTTTTGCCAATGCACCTTACAAGTACTCAGAATATTATGAAAAGTCCTTCCAGTCAATGACCACTTACTGAGCAAAAACAACTGAAACAGAAAGATCGTCACAAATCTTCAAAATTCCACACAGTCAGAGTCAGCAGATACAAATTCTTCAATTTATGTGCAATATCTGTAAAACTAAAAGTGATAAAAATGTCAAAAAATGAACAATGAATAACTCAAACCTTTCGAGAAATTCACATATAATTTCACATGTGAAATTTTATTTGGAATTGGAGCTTCTCATACACATTTGTGTAAAATGTAGAATTACAGGAAGATTTACACATTTTTTTCACATGTAAAATTTATGTGAAAATTAATAATGAAAAAGGTTTATATGTGAAATTTAATTTCACATGTGAAATTATGGGGTCGGCAAAGGTGTATTTATCACATTTTTAAGGACTGGAATAATCTTGATTATTTTCTTAGAGAAATAGATTGCTTAATGAATATTAAATATTCAATTAAGAATATTTTAAATAGATACATTGATAAATGTTGGCTTGCCGATTTTTGTATACTTTTATAGTGACTTTTTATAACGTAATGATTGTTTAGATACTAACTTGTTATTTAATGTATTATATTTATCACTTATTTACTGAGACCGAGGGAAACAGTGTGTTTTGTGGACCCGAGACCGTCGATGTTTCCCGAGGCGAAGCCGAGGGAAACATCGACGGTCGACTGGGTCCACAAAACACACTGCTTTCCCGAAGTCTCAGTAAATAAGTGTTTTATTATATATCAATAGTCAAAGAAACAACAAATTAAAGAACAAATGAACGTAAATACATGAAATATTTTATTGTTAAAACGTTATATTAAACACTGGCTACACTGCAGTTATAAGAAGCGAAAGTTTTAATTACGTACTAGGCATGTCCAAAGGTCGCATCTTCACGTGATGGCGCACGTGATTTTTTTGTTATTCGCCGGTGGATAACGTATTATCTCCCTCTCGCGCTGTTGCGAGGGAGACAGCCTAATTTCGTCACTCTCACGTGATATGCTCTCAACCAATAAAACACTAGAAAAATGCGACTTTGACTATTGATATATAATGAATAGTATTTATTATGCAGGACCTCTATGAAAATCACGTATATGATTCGAGCTTCCTGTTAAAATATTACTTTAATAATAAAAAAAATTGGAACATGTGAAAAGTATGTAAAAATTATGCGAAAAGCCATTGTCACATATGAAATTATGTGACATTTTCGTCGGGGAAAAATAGACTAAATTGCTTGTTCGTTTGCCAAATTCACAATTTTGCATATTAAATTCACATGTCTGAATTAAGTCTTAGTCAGATATATCTTATATCTATTATACGCAAACTGAGCTATAACTGTGAATTTGATAGCATCAATTCATCAAATGTTGGCTAATTTTGTATATATTTCTAGGAATTATTACAGATGGACGTGCTCTCGACCAACACAAAATGAACTGATTTCATTCCATCCATAGAGGGGAAACTACGATCATACGAATTCCGGTCCAGTAATCAAGATTGGAGACGTGACTTAATATATATTGTGTCGACAGACATCAAATACCTTTTACATGTAAAGACAAATATTTATATTTAAAATCAATATTTTGTACATAAATTTCGTTCATGACGAAGCATTTCAATAGCCAGACATTCACGAAACATCATTCACTCATAACCTAATCAGCTATCTCGTGTTTTTGCACGAAATCAATAATCTGCAGAGCTGCAATGATTTACACCATATCAGTGTTCTAGCAACACCCAGGAATTTAGAAATATAAAAAAATATCAAGTGGTATCCTGCTGTCGTCTCTAACCTAAATTTTCTCACAGTGATAAATATATACTGAGGCATTAATACTGAGGCATTATGCAAGTTAGAAGTTTTGTAGCTGGAAAAAATGCAATTATAGTATAGTCTATACACGTATCATATTGCAGCAAAATGCAAATTAGGTAAAGGCAAATTAGGAAAAAATGGATAGTTAAAGGGCTTAAACTAAAGGAAATTGTCTGAAATTTTGTACATCAATTAAAAACCCAACAAGTTTTCCATCCATTAACTCAAAATACGAAAGCTTTTGAATTTCGTACCCAAGCCATTTTTAATTTGTTGGAAAAGAAACAGCCCCCTGGTTTACACAATTTGAGTTCGAGTACTTTTTCATTATTCTACATTATGGGTACTCAAGGAATCTATATGTAATAAAAACCAATATACCACGAGCTGTTTTGCAAAATTGAGAGCAATTTCAAATCTGTTCAGTTTTCAGTTTATACACCCTGTAGTTGCATATTTCGCAACCTGGTCAGTTATATAACCTTCCACTCAAAATTGCCATCTATAAAAATCCTTGAACTGTTTTTCGATTGAGCCGCCAGATGGCCAAAAATCTCGATATTATGCGAGTTATCTGAAAATATGAATTGGATTACAAACATGCAACGGACTTATGAACTTGTCACTGGAAACCGCCACCCTCGCCACCCTCCCCACCCAGGGGAAACATTATGGCAAGTCAGTCCGACGTGTTCACAATAGCCTAAAAATTCACCAAAGAATGCAAATATTTCAAATAGTCAGGCTGCCTCGGTGAAACCTTTTAGCAGGGGATTAGCCTCAATATTTACCGCCATAGGGCGGGGCATTTTCTTTGACCCCCCCCCCATTTCGGTCTAATCCCCATGTTACCCCAGGGTGGGGAGGGTGGGGGTTTCCAGTAACAAATGCATTAGCTCACTCAGTATATCGATTAGTGAATTTTGAAGCAGTACGTGTGGTATATATTGTCTACGATTGGTAATTTGCCCATGATGGATGATATACAGGTGGACAAATATTTGTCCGCGACATTGATAGAAATTTCACGACATTTACCATGATGAATAGCATGTAAATAGATGGATCTCCTATGTACACAAACGTACGAAAATACCGTCAATCTTAAAACGATAGGCTAAATAGAACTATTGTTTCTGGGATGTCATTCTGAAAGAACTCACTCGACTATAAGCAATTTGACTTTGAATGAAACAAATTTCAATTAAAATATTATGGAAAAAAGTGAAAGAATAATTAAATTTCAATCTGTCATTCAGTTTCTCTGACCAAAAATTAATTTCAAACGTCGCGCTTCTCATGTGCCGAACGCATTAGAACCAATAAATAATGAGGCATTTCAGCTGATTATCTATTGTTTTTAATGCGTTCGGCACATGAGAAGCGCGACGTTTGAAACAGGCCTAATACCTTGCATGGTAATGCACTTTTCTACCCAATTTACATTTTCCCCAAAATTCAGATGCTTTGTTACCAATTAAAGTTCTGATAATGTAAGTATAGAATGGAACAAAGGTAACCAAGCATTTAAATTATATATGCGAGTGAATTGATAACTCACATGCCTAGTTACCACTGTTCTGATAATGTAAGCATAGAATGGAACAAAGGTAACCAAGCATTTAAATTATACAGGGTGTCCCAAAAAAAAGTGACACTATAGAAATTATCCTATTGTTATAATTTGAATGCCTAGCACTAAGTTGATCCCACAGGTGCATAAAGTTCTGCTTCTGGAATTTAAAATAAAAAAGCAAACATTTATTAGTGTAATCGTTTTGCTTGACTCGGGCTTTAAAATATTTGGACAAAGCGAAAACGTTTTAAAATGCTTAAATGTAAATACAAGTTCGTTAAATTCCCAGGCGTGATTAATCACGCGCGTTTAAGACCGGCTTAAGAACAATGAGATAATTTCTATAGTGTCAAATTTTTTTGGGACACCCTGTATATGTGAGTGAATTGATAACTCACATGCCTAGCTACCACTGGTCTGATGATGTATTATCTATTATCATTGGTATTCAGTGATCACGTTTACACAGAGACAAGCCGACTCGACTCAAATTTCAAAACAAACAACTTGGAGTTTTAATATTCTACAGGCATATGCGTCGATTTTTCGCGCGCCATTTTTAGGGAAAGTTTCATCTAGATTCTAGGAAACGACATAAGGTTTTTTCTATTCGAATTGGTTCAATTAACGATATTTTAGTTCTAATAGCACTTGATATCACACTGATTGCAACGCAGTTGGGGTTCACAATGTCAACTGAGTGTCTCAAAACGTGAAGATCGTATTGATGTTTTGACTTCAAAGTTCAAACATTATGTCCTAATCAAACAGTCGTCTTAAATATTCAAGAGTTAAACATGAGATTAGAGTCGTATTTCTACGTATTTGTAATATTTCTAACCCTCAACGTTTCACAGGTAAGTGGCAAAAGAAACATTAAATTTCATTGTCGTTATCCTGGCTACAGGCACCGACATGCATTAAGGTCCAGACACACCGAACGCGACGCGAATTTTCAGTTTTTAAAAACAAATAAAACCGTCAACGGATAAAAATTTGTAAAAGTTGTAAATAGGCAAAAGTTGTGTAGTGTAAATCGATCTAAATTAAACTTCGAAATGAACGAGCTATTCACTACTATTACAAATTTATCACCAAATTTCCTGTTTTGACTTAGATTGAAAGAGTATATTATAGTATCATGATTTTATGAACTAGCTGAGAGGGGCCTAACTATAGGCTAGGAATACGATAAGTTGTGTTCGCACTGTTTGACAGCTTGTTCCCAGTTGTAATAAGTTTGGAACAAGCTTGATGGCATTTATCAGACTTGTTGCAAGTTTGTTCCAACAAGTCTGATACAGTCATTGATATAGCAAGAATGTTACAAGGTTGACGACACAAGGTTGTAACAGTACTGTTATATCATGACTTACCGGACTTGTTGGAAAAACCTTGCAACAAGTCTGATAAATGCCATCAAGCCTCTTACAAGTTGTTAACAGCTTGTTCAAAACTTGATCGTGCTTAGTGAAACACGAATAGTAATAATTCATGAGGAGAATTCAAAAGAAATGAATGTTTAATCAATGTTTGTAAATCGGATAAAGATTTGTCCTGATTTACATAAACTTCAGCTTTGATTTTCTCGGCTTAGACAATGTTTATTTTTAAAATTACTTCGCCAATGAACTCATAAAACATAAGATGGGTCGTTTTATAAGCACGATAAAACATTCGCATCAGATCTTTATCTGATGTACAAACTCTCGCTTTCGGCTCGAGTTTTTATATCAGATAAAGATCGGCTGCTCATGCTTGAAATACTGAGTACTTAAACATTAGCAAACATTTTACAATATTTTTAGAATGGGGTGGACAGTCTTAACAACATTGGTTTAATGGTGTACAACCTTACACGTCTACCAACGAATGAAACGTGTGATGCTGGAGACGGAAACTGCAAATACTCTATGACCTTACGCTTCTTATTTTCTGAAAAGCCCGACGTTTTACTTTTTACTCTCCCAACATTAACATGGGTGATACAACCAGGGCAGAGCAAGATAATTAACATTTATGAAGACGTTGCCAAAGACACATCTAACCCTCTGAGAGTGGAGATCTATCAATTATGGAACGCGGCAAGTGGAATATAGTAGTATTGATATAGATGACACAGTATATAGTTAGTGTACGTGTCTTTCATCTGTGCGAACAGGGTTTAATTCCTGCAATATAACGAGTTATCTAATTATATAAATTTCACCTCAGTCAGAGGCAATGAAGGCTTTTGTTCGGCCATTCTTAGGAAAAACAGTTAAGTTTGGAACTGATAGAGCTATCCAGTATAATTAAAGCTAGTTTAGTTTAGGTTTCCTCCTGTAGTAACACTGGATCAATAAGAGATGATCCTCACTGGACCTCAGGAAGAACAGTTTAGAACTGATAGATCAAGCTGTCCAGCATAAATGTGAGTTCTGTAAATTGGATGAAATTGGATATGCACAAACTTTAGCTACGTTCTTTCTATTATACTTTATAGAAATTATGGGCTCTCCTCGAGGCAGATGTTTGGAAACAGGGTACAAATGCTACTTTTATTGAGAGACTTCAAATTAATGAGTCACTACCGTATCCCATTAACGACATAAACAAATTGTTAGCGAACCAGTTTCGAAACTGTGGCAATCACTTCTGTTTGACGGTGGGACTCTACATGTGGTGTGATGATATCAACGCCTGTGTAGGTGGGTAATAGGAAGGGGGGGGGTAAAGGTATCACACCCAGTTTTGTCTCGGAATTGCGCTCTACATGTGATCTAGCAATATCACTGCCTGCCTGGGTGGGTTTCTTGTGTAGGGAAAGAACCAAGGGGTACTAGGGGAGTGTAGAGGTAATGCATCAGTATCAAGGATCAAGGAGGAGGGGAAATCTCTTATTGATCCAGTGTTACTACAGGAGGAAACCTAAACTAAATTAACTTTATTTATACTGGATAGCTCTATCAGTTCTAAACTGTTCTTCCTAGAGGTCCAGTAAGGATCATCTCTTATTGATCCAGTGTTACTACAGGAGCAAACCTAAACTAAATTAACTTTATTTATACTGGATAGCTCTATCAGTTCTAAACTGTTCTCTCTAGAGAGCAAACCTAAACTAAACCAACTTTACTTATAACTGTGGCAATCGATACACCAGGCGGAAATCTTAGTTTAAAGATAAAGAGCAGAGCCCAGCAAATAACTTTAAAGCCAAACATAATAAAAGTAAAAATTTATTTGTTAGCTAACGTTTCGTTGTTTACAATACAACATCTTCAGAGCAATCTAAATGAATTTACAGGGTATGGTATATATATTTACAAAATAATGGTTTAATATTAAACCATTATTTTGTAAATATATATACCATACCCTGTAAATTCATTTAGATTGCTCTGAAGATGTTGTATTGTAAACAACGAAACGTTAGCTAATACATTTTTTACTTTTATTATGTTTGGCTTTAAAGTTATTTGCTGGGCTCTGCTCTTTATCTTTAAACAACTTTACTTACCCTGAATAACTTTATCAGCAAAACACTGTTCTCTCTAGAAGTCCAGTAAAGGCTATATATCAACCTCACGAGGTTGCCAAAGAACATTTATTAATATAATTATTTGTTTTCTATCATTGTTTTTCTAGTAAAAACTCCACCCCCACCTCCAGTCATATCAAGTTCTGATGTAATACTGAATACCTCTGCTCTCTCCAAAACAAGAATTTATATATCAACTTCTAATGCAATGCACAGTACATCAGCTCTCACCAAAACAAGAACTTATATATCAACTTCTAAAATGCTGAATACCTCTGCTCACTCCAAAACAAAACCTTATATATCAACTTCTAATGCAATGCTTACTACCTCTGGGACTTATTCATCAGTAACGTTAGAAACATACAAATCCACCGCAAACAAAGACACAATCGCATCGTCAAAAGTATACAAAACTAGTAGTGGTATTGAACCAACGGAAACTGTCCCTGAAAGCAGTAGTGTTACCACAACAAACTATATCACACCTCGTTCGCCTCAAGCAAGAGATCAAAAGAATGTGGTCACACGCTGGTGGTTCTGGGTGGTTATGGTATCGATGGTACTGCCTGTGATGGTGGTTGTCATGGTGATACTGAGGTACAAAAATAAAAGGTAATCAATTAACTAACATACGAGATAACCAACCTACACACTTATCATGTAATCACCCTAACCAATAATTACGTCATCAGATTTCGGGTTTAGCCCCTATGTAATCAGGCTATGGTGAAGATCTAATTCAATTGATGCCTCAATTCTGGCCAACCACAGTCCACTTAACCATTGACCAAAGGGAAAAGTACATTCAATCTTAAATAATCGTTTTTCTAATTCATCAGGTCGCCTACAGTTGTCATAACCACGTCAAAATCAACACATGCTGGAATCGTAATAGAAAACCAGGCTGTGGGAAACGATGTTCTAAACTTGACAATCATAAGGCAATAAAATAGTTGGGGAAATATCAATAACAAATAATATAATTAGGAACTGCAGAGACTACAGAGTACTCTACAATGAGACCAAGAATTTCTTAGTCTTGAAATTAGCATGGTCAAGACTTGGATAATCTTGGAAAGAAACATTTAAATGTATTTAAAATACTCATTAATAATTCATAAACCTTGTGGCAAATCAAGTCAGCCATAATATGTCACGTGGAGTGACTTTATATCTGATAAAACATGTGGCATTATATAATTGTTCATCCTAATTAGTATTCTTTTGTAGTCGTATTTTAAGCTATTCAAAACACTCGTTGTCGTGTTTTATCAGACATAAAACGCTCGGCTGCGCCTCGCGTTTTATATCTGATAAAACCATAGATATCTTATATACACTAGATAGCGCATCTCTTTAAGTAAAATTGAAGCCAAGAATATTCCAGCGGTTACCCCCATTCGAATAGATGGCGGCCATGTTGGAGTTTCCCACTCGCTAATAAGACCAACTACCTACACTGAGAACCAACAGTTTGAAGTATAGACTAGTGAGAATCTACCACAAAGGACGTGTATTTCAAGACCACTACCTACACTGAGAACCAACAGTTTGAAGTTTAGACTAGTGAGAATCTATCACAAAGGACGTGTATTTCAAGACCACTACCTACACTGAGAACCAACAGTTTGAAGTTTAGACTAGTGAGAATCTACCACAAAGGACGTGCATTTCAAGACCACTACCTACACTGAGAACCAACAGTTTGAAGTTTAGACTAGTGAGAATCTACCACAAAGGACGTGTATTTCAAGACCACTACCTACACTGAGAACCAACAGTTTGAAGTTTAGACTAGTGAGAATCTACCACAAAGGACGTGTATTTCAAGACCACTACCTACACTGAGAACCAACAGTTTGAAATTTAGACTAGTGAGAATCTACCACAAACGACGTGTATTTCAAGACCACTACCTACACTGAGAACCAACAGTTTGAAGTTTAGACTAGTGAGAATCTACCACAAAGGACGTATATTTCAAGACCACTACCTACACTGAGAACCAACAGTTTGAAGTTTAGACTAGTGAGAATCTACCACAAAGGACGTATATTTCAAGACCACTACCTACACTGAGAACCGGCAACAGTTTGAAGTTCAGGCTAGTGAGAATCTATCACAAAGGACGTGTATTTCAAGACCACTACCCACACTGAGAATCAACAGTTTGAAATTTAGACTAGTGAGAATCTACCACAAAGGACGTGTATTTCAAGTATTATATAGCTATAGAATAATTGACATGGTTGCGCGGAAATACCAGATTTATTTCGAGTGTTGAACATGATATCTCACGAGTGAGCGCAGTGAACGAGTGAGATATCATGTTCAACCCGAGAAATAAATCTGGTATTTCCAATTACCCATGTATTTTTCTGTTTATTATATAAAGGACAGTAGGGCTTTGAAAAGCGATAATTTTTACAGAAAAGCGATAATTTTCACATGTGAGATTATCATAAATAATCTCACATGTGAGATTATCACTTTTATCAGTGCTCGAAATCTCTATAAAGCACTATACTTTATATAATAAAATGTAATAACTTACTTGGTAAAACTACAGTATAGTTCTCCAAAATAAAATTAGGTTTAGTGTATTTATCCATCAAGGTCCAGTGACAAACATAATTTCCCCCATCTCTAGAACTGTTGACAACAACTGAGTGAATAATTTCTTCAGTATGACTCCCTACCATATAGTTTACGTTTTTCGTTGCAAGCACATTTCCATTTTTTATCCAGGACAAAATAAGATAGTATTCAGCTCGAAAATTGTCATTATCATACGACACAGAGCAATTCAAAGCAACACTTTCTCCAACTCTTCCTGGCTCTAATGTGACTGGGTGTATCTTTGGCACTGCTTTGGCTACAAAATAAAGGTCAGAGCCTAGGTACGAGGTTGAATAAAGGTATGATCTGATACATACAATAAAAAATATACCATATTTGAAGAGTTTATTATTATAGCAACAGCATTAAACAGCAGTGTTCAAATTTCAAAAACAAGACACTTGTCAGTCTTAGCAAGCTTTCGACATACTTCGAAGAAATACAGCTTCAAGTGAATGATATAACCTTGCAAATGGACTAGTATTTAATTGATTAAAGTACAATTAGTTCCCTTGACGAATGAGAACGAAATAATCAGGCATTAGATGAAGTAAAATAGCTTATAGTGCGTTGAACAAGATCCGCCATGTAAAGTGTAGTGAAATGTATCTCATCGTAATATTAAATCCTAAGAAAACTAAAGCCTCTGCGGAGGAGAGAGGTAAACCACTGTATCAAGACAATATGGTATTAACGTGCTGTTTTTCCATAGAAATAACAGTTGGCACGTTCTGTGCCAACGTATTGTAGGTCACTAAGTGACAAAAATTTAAAAACACCAGAAAAAGGCAGATGCATGGAGGATTCAACTACCTGGAAAACTTTGACGTTTCGAGCAAATGCCCTTCGTCGACAAAACTAATATTTCCATGTGTTTTTCGTGAATTATTTAGTATCGCACAGTAGTAGACATACATGTACCTTTCAGAACTTTGATTGGAAAATAATATCTAAAATCTCCTAACAAGGGTTCCACTTTACATAGATAAAATCGAAGACTCTGTACATCTGGAGGCCCTTGTAGACGTAAAGTACTTGTGAATATTCCCGCACCTAAAACAACATGAATAGCAGTTACTACTTGCTACTAGTCTGAGGAGACTCAGGAGAAGTTTCATTGCACCTAAATGTACCCTACTGTATTATTTTACTCCAAACCGACTGTCTAAACCAGACAAATTTACTTGCCAAGGGGACGGTGCTCAATGGGGTGAATGGAAAAAATTCATAGTTAGCACATTAATTCAAAAACGATTGTCCTTTGCAAACCTTAAACCCTAAACCTTAAACTCTAAACCTTAAACTCTAAACCTTAAACTCTAAACCTTAAACTCTAAACCTTAAACTCTAAACCTTAAACTCTAAACCTTAACCTCTAAACCTTAACTCTAAACCTTAAACTCTAAACCTTAAACTCTAAACCTTAAACTCTAAACCTTAAACTCTAAACCTTAAAGTGCATATGACATGAATTTTTTTATTTTCTTAAATGGAAGAACTCTTTGAGCTGTAGTGTAACTTATTTTTCTGTTTCTTGTTTTTATGGTTTGTTCCTGAGATATTTCAATTTGTTTGATATGTAAATGAGTGTGAATATGTCCGCTAATTTATGACGTCACGTTGGTTGCAAGCTCTTCAAAATGGTTGAATATCACGGCTATCATCCAAGATAATAATTTCTAATTTCACTCACTGGTAAATGTGATAAAATACTGGAGAAAAACGTGAACTGATATCTACAGTTTGTAGAGTTAATAGATTTAAAACCAGTGTAAGTTAAGCTTGCAACCAACGTGACGTCATAAATTAGCGGACATATTCACACTCATTTACATATCAAACAAATTGAAATATCTCGGGAACAAACCATAAAAACAAGAAACTGAAAAATAAGTTACATTACAGCTTAAAGAGTTCTTTCATTCAAGAAATAAGAAACTTCATGTCATATGCACTTTAAACCTTAAACTCCAAGCGTGCAAAGCATAATGGGAGCATTGTTTAATCAGTTTAGAAATTATCGGGGCTCATTTCTTAGAGGCATGGTGAATATCTCCTTAGAGAACAATCCATTCACAAATAGCTGCAATATTCAACTACTAAGCTTGAAACGTGTGCTCCAATTGACCATTTGCGTAATAGACTAAATTTTGAACTAAACAAGTCTAGACAAAAATTTCATCACAGCTTGAAGGAGCATCACAAAATTAGTGATATTCCAAAGTTTCGTTGCAAAATGTTGTAAAATGCGGAAAATATAGCCTTGTGAAATTTGCAATTTTCAGTCATTTTAGATTACAAACGGGAAATTGACAGCCTCGAAGGGTTTGGGGCTGTCAATTTCCCGTTTGTAATCTAAAATGACTGAAAATTGAAAACTTCGCAAGGCTATATTTTCCGCATTGTACAACATTTCGCAACGAAACTTTGGAATATTACTAATTTTGTGATGCTCTTTCAAGCTGTAATGAAATTTTTGTTGAGATCAAAATTTAGTCTATTACGCAAATGGTCAATTAAGCTTTGCGCACGTAGAGCTTAAGGTATAAAGTTTAAGGATTGCAAAGGTCAACCTTTTTTTAATTAGCTGTATATGAAGGAGAAGGAAATAAAACAACACAGGCTCTCACTTTTTGTCACATTGATAATTCTGTTAGGGTCGTTTGCTGCAATGGGGATTGCATTACCCGACACATCTGGGTCAGGCCTACTCCACGTGATTGTGCGGATTTTGTCAATTTCTGCTTTTCTACCATTAACAGTACACTGCAACTCGAATTGTTGATTTTCCACTTGGATAACTTTTTCTTGCTTTGCTGTTAACGACACTAAATGAAACATAATAAAATTTTGGAAGTGGTTTACCTAGTGTGCGAACGCTATTACTGTATCCGGCGGACCGGCACAACTGTTTTCTTGGGGCGCTTTTCATTTAATGGCCTAACCGGTCAGACCCGAATTTGTGTCTCTGTATCAATGGAAAGATCTGGTCTACGTTTCTCAAATACTCTACTCGAAAATGGACCTCATTCTAATTTTATCTAATTGTTCCGGTCGGATTGAATATATTGTGTTCCATTCAACATTTGACCGTTCTGACCAGTCTGACCGTGTCAATGGAAAGCGCCCTTGGTTCTGTCAACATGCTAAAATGACATCAAGCAAATTTATTTATGTTTCAAGCAAATCCTTGCTTTTACATCAGTTGATTTCACATCACTTTTCCCAAAATAAT
>CACRXK020009954.1:0-18370 GCA_902702795.2 Paramuricea clavata
CCCCCCCCCCTCTACCAGATCATGCTGGATCTATCCCTGGTTTACCTTCTTCTGGAAGAAAAAATGTTTGCCAACAAACTAGGGAACATTTTTTTCGCAATTCATATTCCTCGCACCAATGTTTCATTTTTACCCATATTTGGAAACATGGCCTGGAAACAATGTTTCATTTTTATTTTTTTACCCATGCATATTTGGAAAATATGGCTGGGAAACAACGTTTCCTGGTTACCCATATTTGGAAAACATGGCTAGAAAACAATGCTTTGGATATACATTAATCAGACGAAATCACTTGCACACAACAGATGTAAGAAAATGAAATAATACCTTGTATATTTTCCTCCAATTCATTTCTCTTCACATTCTCACAAGCAAAACGATAAGACACCTCGTCCACTTCTGAAGCACAGAATTTCCAACCATTAATCTTCGCTCCGAGCAGTGGATAGATACACGATGCGCCTGTGCCTAGAAACATCGAGGAAATACACCAAGTCAGCGAACGTGTGTTTAGGCCTATACCCAAATGTTTACCTTTGTTTCGTTCTATGCTTACATTAGAAGAACAGTGGTAACTACAGTAGCCACGCATGCGAGTTAGCTGAAAATGTGAATGGGTGGAAAATGGTTGTTTTTAAAGCTTGTTGTTAATAGTGCAGGCCCAAGCATAGATTAAAGTGTGTGCAACGAGTCGTTATTTGGCCGCTCGGAGAGATACCCGATCTTAATGGACCATTTGCATTATAGACTAAATTTTGATCTAAACAAGTCTAGACAAAAATTTCATCACAGCTTGAAAGAGCATCGCAAAATTAGTAATATTTCCAAAGTTTCGTTGCGAAATGTTGTAAAATGCGGATAATATAGCCATGGATAATAAAATAAATGGATTGGAAACTTCTGACGTCATTGACTGCATCCTTGTTGAAAAACGTGACGTCACGCGTATTGCGAATGTTACCGAAGTTCTCGGCATTTTTGTTGTTTTGCTATATTTTCCACTTTAAAAGGGTGATATTGAAGCATAAACTGGTCTAATTGTTTTAAAAACATGCCTAAGCCACGACAAAGTAGTCAAGGTAAATGTTTTTCGTCTTTGTTTTGTATTTTTTCACATTTGTAGCTACGAAATTGGCGTCACAAATTTTAACGAAATTTGTGATGTATTTTTCACTGTTTAGTGCTTGAAATATTTGCTAAAATTGACTGGGAATACTTAGAGTTTTCATCGTAGAATGGCGTGGTTACATTTATTTGCTCTTTGACTAAAATGTTTAGCTGTATTATTGCTAAACATGCCGTTTTTGAGAATTTGATTTTCAACTAGGTTGAGGCACCCAGCCACGCCATCAATCCCAGTAAAAACATTAGGTCACGTCAGCTAGTTTCCTACATAGAGATTATAAATAACACTAGAGGAGGCATTATAATCTTAATTCAGTAAAAAAAAAGGGAACGCGACTATTGGGGGGCAAATTCAAGTCCCGGATGTGTATTCGTGTTCCTATTGGTGACGAGTTTCAAATCAGCCAATGAGAGCACGATTTTATATCCGGGACTTGAATTTGCCCCCCATTAGCTGCGTTCCCAATTTTTAAACTCGATGCCTCCTCTAGTGTTATTTATAATCTCTATGGTTTCCTATCCATTTATTTTATTATCCATGATATAGCCTTGCGAAGTTTGCCGTTTACAGTCATTTTGTATTACAAACGAGAAATGGACAGCCCCAAAGGGTGTTGGGCTGTCAATTTCCCCCGCGTAATGCAAAATGACTGAAAAACAGCAAACTTTGCAAGGCTATGTTATCTGCATTTTACAACATTTCGCAACGAAACTTTGGAGTATTACTAATTTTGTGATGCTCTTTCAAGCTGTGATGAAAGTTTTGTCTAGACATGTTTAGATCAAAATTTAGTCTATAGTGCAAATGGTCCATTAATTTCTGGTTAATGAACATGGGTAACGATCGTATGTTTGGTATAATGTCACTTCCTACAGTTGCCCGATTACAATTTCGTTTCAAGCACATGTGAGAAAAGTGCATGCTTTCAGTTTCACTCTACCAAACACCACTGGTATAACAGGTTTTTCCTGTTAAGTATAACAGGTTTTTCCTGTTAAGTAACGATGCGGAAGTCGTATGTTTGGCTGATGTAAGCAGTTATCTACTTATCTGTCTTGCGTCAATTCACGGCTATCGCGCAATATATGGTAATTTTTTGATATTATATAATATTTATTGATTCCATAATATTTTCACGGAATTTAATTCTTATCCCACGATAATTTCATTGACTTATCAATACATATAATAAATAACTGATTGCGTTATGATGTGATTTTGTTGCATCATCGGCTGAACACATGCCGCATGACGAACAGTTAATTCGATCCGGCAAATTACGGAGGGATTTCCCGATGTATCATGCTTCTAAAAATTGCGCGTTTACGTCGTAGTTGTTTATTTATTCATCGACCTTCAGTTACTACACATAATCATGATCACATCGGCTGACTACTAAGACTAGCTATAGGCATGCCTTCATTATTCGTTATCACTTCACCATTCGTAAGTGTAAAAACTTCGTTATTTATGGTAATCACTTCGTTGTTCGTTTTAGCCAATTCATGTGGAATTGGTACGCATCAAAGTACGTTGAGCGGAGGATGTGCCACCTGTCCTGACAGTGCTGCAGGATGCGACACATTTCAACCACTGTATATGAAAGATTATTACAGCTGTATGAATTGTACAGGTAAGTATATGTATATATGTAAATAACCCATAATTAACGACATTAAAAAGACACAAAACTAAGCGCAATATAAACAAATTGCATTGAACTATTCATATATTCAACTGTCTAGACGCGTAAGTTAGATCAAAAGTACAGTGTTTGCGCGACGTGCCGCTATTTAAGTCGCCTGATGGAGCGTAAAAAGTATTATCAAAACGTTACGCCGGGGTCTGTAAGAAAGATTTAAGAACTCTATTGTGCAACTGAAAAATTTATTGATCTTTTCAGACTTGTCATGTCGATGAAATCTTTTGCGCAACATATAACGTGTAGGGGGAATGGACCTTTAACTAATTACATCATCCTCGTTCCCAGGGCTTCACGGCGGCCACGCAGGCAGTTCCGAAATTCGAAGGAATTTCCCCTTTTAATAAAATATAAAACAAAGGTCCGAAAATAAAATTTATTATTATTATTAAAATTTATTTTCGGAGTTACCGTTGTTTTACGTTTTATTAAAATAGTCAGTGGTTCCCGTAATTTCCCATTTTATTCATTATTTACCTGATTGTCATTTCGATCTGGATTCATTTACAACTGCTACCCAGACAGACAAGACGGTCATGGGCGATTGTAACAAAGGCACATATGAGGGTGTAGATGGATGTAATGATTGTCCCAGTAGCCCCAAAGGTTGCGATACTCACAATCCTTTGAATATGAAGGCTTTTAGAAGTTGTATGCGATGCTGTAAGTAGCAACAATATATAACTTAGCAAGTAACAAAGTCAAAGTAGAATGTAATGTAAATGGTTGTTGTCCCCAATTTGGTTTTCTCAACGGGGAAAAGCTGGGATTTATCCAGAACCTTTCTAGACTTTACATTTATCAATATAATACATTTCTCGTAGCATTGTCTTTTATAATTAATTCTCATGACGAAGGGTCATATGGTGATTATAATCTATTTTTGGGGGAGATTACGGGAATCTGATGACATGGCACTCACTTTGCGATTTTAGATGGCCAAGTTCTAACAAAAACTATAATACACGAGTTACAGGGATCTCAAAAATCAAAGGACGCAAACTCATTAATAATTCATTAAAAAGGAACAAAGGAAGCCAACAATACAGAAGCCCAGCGGTGACAGCATAAAACTACTTTTGTGTTTCACATTTTTGTGTTTTATATTTTGTATTTTTGTGTTTTATATTTTGTATTTTTGTGTTTTATATTTTGTATTTTTGTGTGTTATACTTTGTATTTTTGTGTAATGTTCTGGACGTGGAATTATAGGCATTTAGTAATACAAATTGTGATATTTACCAACATTGCAATAATGCACAATGTCAAACACGATTACAAGCAACCTCGTACCCAGGGCTAGTCGCGAATTGAAGCGCCTTCAATTCGCGACTAGTCCTGGGTACGAGGTTGGATTACAAGCTACAGACACATCAGTTATATACTACTTTACTGCGCGAAATGCGTGTTACATTTACTGAACGCTTTTTCATGGGCTTCATCTCTCACGGCACAAGTTCGGCAACTGATTTAGACGCCGCTCTTCTGTCGTACTTACAGTGAAAATACAAAAAGTGTCCCACTTCCGCTTCTGTAGTTTGTTGTGATTTACTGTAATTTGTTCTGTTTTTCTGTAGCGATTACCGATTTATCGGCAAATACTGCGATAAAATTTAAATTTCGTACCTTTTATGCAATGAAACTAACGAAAAATGTATTATTTCCCTTTGCTACAAATTATCATATTTAAAAAGTAGAGAAAACTAAGTTTTATCGCGGTATTTGCCGATAAATCGGTAATCGCTACAGAAAAACAGAACAAATTACAGTAAATCACAACAAACTACAGAAGCGGAAGTGGGACACTTTTTGTATTTTCACTGTAATCGTCGTATTAGGTTCGGCGCATGAGAAATAGTTCGCTGTCTAAATTACCGAGCTTTACCGCCCATCTTACTGCGTACTGACTGTATAAGCTGGGGCTTGATATTACTATGGTTGCTAGCGAATATCTAGCCTGCGCGGCATACGCTCGTATCTGCTCCAGTGACAATATTCACTGCGTAATTACCTTACAAGTGAAAATATAAAAGTGAAAATATAAAAGTGAAAATATAAAAGTAAAAATATAAAAGTAAAAGTTGGAGATGAGCCTCTAAGCAGGAAAACCACCTGAGGCTATGGTATGTGATTCAGCACCTGACTCTTCCACAGTCTCTCGCCACAAACCTAATCCATTCCCATCATCCAACGCGAGCGACTGGGAACGAGCCCGATTCAGCACTTCATTGACTGACTGCACAGATAGACACAATCTCGTTCCCCGAGCCTGCGATCCTCGGGAAGGAACGCGAGGCTCTGGGATAATCCGTTGCCGGAAGCCAGGAATTCTGGCTAAGATTGAACTACGCATTCCATTTCAACGGCCAATCAGATTCCTCTCTGAAACGGATTATCCCAGAGCCTCGCGTTCATTCCCGAGGATCGCAGGCTTGGGGAACGAGATTGAGATAGACACGAATCGTCGGCTGTTGACATGGCCGGAATTCCACTGCGTATCACAGTAAAGTATCCAGTAGCCAGCCTTCGACTATATATTATAATATCTACTACACTGTATATGTCAATGTCACACAGTAATCAGTGTAACAAGCAGTTTGAAAAATCGTATATATGTGTGACGTCAACTTGGGCAATGTAAGTTGGACAGTGTAAATATTGGGTATATTCTATTATATGTATTTGAAGGGCTTATAGGGAAAGTTATAATTTCGCTATTATTAATGTGTAAGCACTCACATGAATGGACTTTGGCTTACATATGTATTGAATGCTGATAAAAAAATCCATTGCTAAAAATTCGAACGGGTGAAAACATATTCATTTCACAGATCTATAAAGCTGGTATACTTTAATTTAGGGTATTATAATTAGTTGCGGTAATAATCATGTGTTTATAAAATGCTCCGTCATCCGCGGTCCGCCTTTTATCTATACACCCTCGCGTCCGGTATGTCAGGATCTGAAGTCTCAAAAAAACGCGCAAATTTAAAGCAGAGCGAAAATGAGTACAACGCGAATTTTAATACAAGTAAAGGATCTATAAAGCATTGTTATAAAGTATCAATTAATTAGACGTTACTAAGGGGGAAGTGCTGCCGTAAATGCCATAAAAAAGCAAGGGTGGGTAGTAGCGAAGTAGTTGTAGTTCGCTACTGTAGCGAACTACAATTTTCAAGTAGCCAGTATAGTTTTTGACTACTTTTTTAAAACAGTAGCTGTAGTTATAGCGAACTACATTTTGCCTAAAAGTAGCAAAGTAGTTGACTACTTTTCAAACAGCGAATCGCTATTCGCTACTTTTTAAAATTGTTAGCTACTTGATAGAATAACATGATATTGAAACACGGTTTGCTTAAAATCAATACTCAATAGACAATGTGCACTCTTGAACACTGTAGTGCTTACAAAAATGTTGCTTTGTGTTTACTGTTGCTACTCGTAAGTCGATTTGTTATAGGTTAAATTTCAACGTGAGTTAGTAGATGCTCCAAATACAGTAAAACTGAAAAATATAGCGTAGCGAAATAGCGAAGTAGTTCGCTACATTTTTTAAGCAGTAGCTGTACTCAGTAGCGAACTACCTTTGTTCAAAAGTAGCAGTAGTTGTAGCTGACTACATATTTTTTAAGTAGCTGTAGTTATAGCGAACTACAAAAATTTTGTAGTCAACCCACCCTTGTAAAAAAGTTGTTATTCCTCCTGATTGCAAACAAATATCAAACAGTGTCAAGAAAATTCAAGATCATAATTCATAATTAATTAATTAATTTTCGTTCGTGTGTATAAAATTGTGTACATTTCTGCTAGTCACTTATTGCTTGTTATTTATTTGTATAATCTTTTAGACAAGAAGTGTTCAAGCAATCCATGTCATGTCAATGCCAACTGTACTGACACTGCAGGTTCTTTTGTTTGTCAATGCAATGCTGGGTTTTCAGGAAATGGATCTAATTGTTCTAGTAAGTAAATCTTGCATTATATATGTCTAAAATTTTGTATCTTTCTGCTAATCATTCTATTGTTTGTTATTTATAAAATCTTTTTAGACGTCAATGAATGTTTGACCAGCCCATGCCATCCCAATGCCAGCTGTACTGATACTGAAGGTTCTTTTGACTGTCAATGCAATGTTGGGTTTTCTGGAAATGGATTGAATTGTTCTAGTAAGTAAATCTTTTATTCATGTGTCCATAATTTTGTAACTTTCTGCTAATTAATAATACACTTCTTTTTCTAGACATCAACGAATGTTTGAACAGCCCATGCAATCACAATGCCAATTGTACTGACACTCAAGGTTCTTATGACTGCAAATGTAATGTTGGGTTTTCTGGAAATGGATTGAATTGCTCTAGTAAGTATAAATCATTTATTCATGTGTCTATAGTTTTGTAACTTTCTGCTAATTAATACATTTCTTTTTCTAGACGTCAATGAATGCTTGACCAGCCCATGTCATCACAATGCCAGCTGCACTGATACTGAAGGTTCTTTTGTTTGTCAATGCAATGTTGGGTTTTCTGGAAATGGATTGAATTGTTCTAGTAAGTAAATCTTTTATTCATGTGTCCATAATTTTGTAACTTTCTGCTAATTAATACACTTCTTTTTCTAGACATCAACGAATGCTTGACCAGCCCATGCCATCACAATGCCAGCTGCACTGATACTGAAGGTTCTTTTGTTTGTCAATGCAATGTTGGGTTTTCTGGAAATGGATTGAATTGTTCTAGTAAGTAAATCTTTTATTCGTGTGTCTAAAATTTTGTAACTTTCTGCTAATTAATACATTTCGTTTTCTAGACGTCAATGAATGCTTGACCAGCCCATGTCATCACAATGCCAATTGTACTGACACTCAAGGATCTTATGACTGTAAATGTAATGTTGGGTTTTCTGGAAATGGAGTGACTTGTGCAAGTGAGTATATACATATGGTTTGGAGGAGTACACTAAGCAAAAACTGATTTCACTTCACAATTATATGGTTATATATGATTCTGTTGATTGAGATCAATGTACCAGTGAATAATTATCATGATTGGTATATTTTTCTTGTTTTCTAGACATTGATGAATGTTTGAGCAAACCTTGCCATGTCAATGCCAGCTGTACTGACAGTGAAGGTTCTTATGGCTGTCAATGTAATCCTGGGTTTTCTGGCAATGGAATTTCAAACTGTACAAGTAAGTGTCAAACAATGTGCAATCTGGCTTTTTAGTTTCCTTCCTTTGACAACTTTTTTTTCATTTTCCTCTTTCAGATATTGACGAGTGTTTAAATGTTTCATGTCATGTGAATGCAGACTGTTTGGATACTCCTGGATCATACATTTGTCGTTGTAAAACTGGATTCAATGGGAATGGAACTTTCTGTGAAAGTAAGCAACCACATACATGTGAAAGTAGGACAACCTTTCTAAGTTTTATACTCTCTTTATCCTTCGTATATTTTTGACGTTTACTATTTGCCATTTTCTAGCATTTCTTTGCCATTAATGTTTGACAAACCCATATCATGTCACTTTTTTTCATAGGCGATCCATCTGAGCAAGGCGGGATGAACTTAACTATGGTTATTGGAATCCCAATCGCTCTGATATCACTTCTACTCATCGCAAGATTGATATATTTGTATCGTCGCAGAGTTAATAAAAGATGTTGCGTCTCTCAAATATGTTGCGTCTCTCGTTTAATTCCCACACAACATGGAGAGGACCATGTGCTGGACATGGAAGACATAAGAATTCTAACCGAGAGCCAACCATTGTCACAACCACCACCAGCAACAGCAGATGACCAACAATACCACGGTCCAGAGATTTCACCTGCTTTGGACAAAGATAATCAAGCTGATCCTTCTCTTCTTTGTTAATCAATGTTAATGAACATACATGGCCAGGAAACTTCTACAATGTCTAAGTTATTATTCCAATGCTTATAAACTGTACATTATTTATTAGATATTTACCCAAGAGCTATCGAGCTCATTGTGATTGAGTCAGTATTAACATAAAATACAAAACAAGTGAAACTCCAAAAACAACATAGTATTTGAACATAGTATATTAAGTATTTGAACATAGTATATTAGTATATATTTTTATTAACATAGTATTTGAAAATAAAAGTAAAGTAGAGTAAAACAAGGAACAAACAAGTTAGTGCATCGTTTGAAGGATTCCTTATAAAACTTGACGAAAGCGTTCAGATTCTTTATTATTATTTATTTAAAAAATCCTGGTTTCTGATTGGCTAACAGCCAACTGTGAAATTGTCATATCAACCATAGTCTTTCAAAACATGGTTTGGAAACTCCGCTAAAGTATTTGTTCTATCTTTTTGTTCGCGTTTATGCAGTTTTGTGCACGGTGCACGGTCAATGAACACATTGTATTTCAGTATAATGAACGAATCATCCAATAGCAACGTTTCAGTTCAGTCATTCAATCATGCTATTTAAATATTAATAAACCTTAAACAAAGGATGTGCACGGTGTAAGGTACGGCTCAACATAAATGCCAGCTCATTATAACCGCTTTGAGGTTTACTGAGTTTCCAGACCATGTCTCGAAAGACTATGTATCAACTCAATGGCTAACCAAATATGGCTTTTTCACATTCATATTAGCAAAATGACGTCAAAGAGTCAATATGAAAAAATTTGGATGCATTTGCGCCATATTACTATGACGACGAGAAACATATTGACTCGCTGACGCCAGATATGACGACGACGACGGCTGCCGAAGGACTAAGGAATTGTTTCTTTCTCAATACAAATAAAATACAAATGTTTGTTTTGAATTTTTTAAATAAATAATAAAACAATTATTGAATTCGGTTTTCGCACAATTTGAAGAATTATCAAGCCCTCAGTTTGCCGTTATCAACCTCAGCCTTCGGCTTCAGTTGATAACGGCAAACTTCGGGCTTGATAATTCTTCATATCGTGCTCAACCTCATTCAATAATTGTTAAATAAATTGTTGGACGAAAATAAAATGTTTTGTTTATCTATTCATAATGTAACCAGTCACTGAAAAGCCCTGATACAGGGAGTGTGCTGTGAAATATCTGTATGTGTACTTCTTATTACATGTAATATCAAAAAAAGCATTTAAGATTTTGTTCAAAAACGCTAATTAATAAAATACTATATTCAACATATTAAATCCATACTGTTCCATAACATAGTTGTTGAAAGAAAGAAAGAAGCTTTGAATCTTCCAGTTCTAACAGGAAATAAAGTAAAATTTGATGCATGTCGTAGAGCTAAACCCGACCTTTGCTGAACTGTTTGAGGGACCTGACTGTTGGAGTAAAATTGTTCACTATTTTGAAATACTATGGCAAGCTATAAACTGGACAAAAGTGTATCGAGAAATTTACGTGATAGTCGAGAACTGTATACAATAAATGAGAAATGTAAACTATATTCCAGATTGATGTAAACGATAGTCGAGAAATGCAAACGATAGTCGAGAATAGCGTAAGCGATGCTTTAGAAGAAAAAAAAAGGTCGCCAGATTTGGATTGGATTAGGGTCAGACTAAGATTAGATTAGGATTAGCGGTTAGGGGGGTTCGAAGTTAGGGTGGGGGTTGGGGTGGGGTTAGGTTTAAAATTAAGGCAATGTCTTAATTTGAACGCTTTTTACAATTAAGACATAGCCTTAATTTTCGGAAGAGATCGAGCTGGTGCACAGTTATCTCACTTGTCTCATTCCGGAATTTCGTTTCAAGCACATGTGAGAAAGGTGCATGATTACAGTTTCACTCTACCAAACACCACTGGTATAACAGATTTTTCCGGTTAATTTAAGTAACAATGCGTAATGCAGAAAAATTTTTTGGGATCACTTTAAGGCTTGGTTACCAAGCACTGAGCTATATAAATACAATGGATAATTTGTTATCATTACGTAATACGTATCACGTCATAAAGTATTGTATTATGTAAACATTGTTATTTATCTTTATTAAAGACTTTAAGCCTGGTTGTTCTTCAGAATCTTGCTTTGTTTACATTCCCTGGCGAACAAATTTCAACAAAGATTGAAATTTTATCACTCCTAAAAATTCTTTGGGATAATTACTTATTACTTTCTATTTGACAGAAACCCGGTCTACTCTCATAATATCATTTGGCAAGTATTTGTAGTAGGTTTTAGAAAAGATTTGATTTGTCGTAATTTTATACAATGTAGGTCCAACTTGGGAACAATAGTGCAATTTGCACCAGCTTCAGCCCCAAATTCATCATTTTATGAGGTTATGCAATAACAAAGGTTAACAGCTAGGGAACCAAGCCTCGTTACGTTACGGTATGTTATTAGACAACCATTATAAGGTACTTTAGTGTCCAACATAAAATTCAGTTACTTTACTTATCAGATTGTGTTTGCGTTTTATTGCTTTATATACTATACTTAGATAAAGGTAATGTTCAGTGGTCCATAGCACATATATATAACCAAGCCTTAAAGTGATCCAAACATGCGTAAGTCGTATGTTTGGCTGATGTAAGCAGTTATCTGTCTTGCGTTAATTGACGGCTATCACGCAGTATATGGTAATTATATGGTATTATATAATATTTATTGATTCCACTGACTCAATAGTTTCACGGAATTTAATTCTTATCTCACGCTAATTTCATTGACTCATCAATACTGAAAATACTTTTGTTGCAATTTGCATCATCTCATCCGAACCGAACATGCAACACCGCACGAACAGTTCATTCACACATGATCAAATTACTTGAGTCATATGAAGAGAGGAGGGGATTTCCCTTGTGTGGAATGCTTCTATAAAACGCGCATTGACGTATAGTTGTTTATTCATATTCACACGATCACATCGGCTAAGATTAACTAACTAGGCATGTCTTCGTTATTCGTTCCTACTTCACCATTCTTAAAAAGTGTAAAAACATCGTTATTGGTAATAACTTCGTTGTTCGTTCTAGCGAGTTCATGTGGAATTGGTACTCATCAAAGTACTTTGAGCGGAGGATGTGCCACCTGTCCTGACACTGCTGCAGGATGCGACACATTTAAACCACTGTATATGAAGGATTATGAAAGCTGTATGAAGTGTGGTAAGTATATATATTTATGTAAATAACACATAATTAACGACATTAAAAAGACACAAAACTAAGCGCAATATAAACAAATTGTATTGAACTATTCATATATTCAACTGTCTAGACGCGCGAGTTAAATCTATAGTATATTATAGTCAGTGGCGTAGCCAGCCCGACAATTTAGTCCCGCTATGCAAATTCAAAATTATTATCATTATTCATTTCTTTAGAAATTGATTGTTTTCACAGTCAATGGACACGAAAATATTTGCATAGCGGGACTAAATCGTCGGGCTGGCTACGCTACTGATTATAGTGTTATTTGCGCGCCGTGTCGTTATTTAAGAAGTCGCCTGATGGAGCGTATTACGGAAACGTTTATACAGGTCTGTAAGAAAGATCTGATATTTAAGAACTGTATTGTACAATTATTGAAAAATTTATTGATCTTTTCAGACTTTTCATGTCGAAATCTTTTGCGCAACATATAACGTGTATAGGGAATGGACTTTTAACTAATTACATCATCCTCGTTCCCAGGGCTTCGCGGCTGCCCCTATCTTCTTACCCTTTAAGGGACTTCCCCTTTTACAGCTTATTATAAACTGTCCGTCATTTCTATCTAGATTCATTTACAGCTACTACTCAAACAGACAAGTTCATTATGGGCGATTGTAGCAAAGGCACATATCAGAGTCTAGATGGATGTGATGAATGTCCCGTTGCTCCCAAAGGCTGTGATACTCACAGACCTTTATATATGAAGATTTATAGAAGTTGTATGAAATGCTGTAAGTAACAACAATATATAACAAGTAACAAAGTAGAATGTAAATGATTGTTAGGGTCCCCAATTCGGTTTTCTCTCAACGGGTAAAAGCTGGGATTTATACAGAACCTTTCTAAACCTTACATTTATCAATGTAATGCATTTCTCGTAGTCATTGTCTTTTAATTCTCATGAGGCTTTATGACGAAAGGTCATGATGATTATAATCTATTTTATTGGGGTAGTTTACCGGAATATGACGTGGCACTCACTTTGCGATTTTAGGTTGCTAAGTTCTAACAAAAACTATAATACATGAGTTACAGGGATCTCAAAAATCAAAGCACGCAAACTCATTAATAATTCATTAAACTTGATACCACGAAAATACACGCCCAGATATTTACTCAACTATCACGTCCAATTTCTTTAACTACGGGTTAGTTTGAGAAAGTATTTCATACTCTCAAAGTCGTTGACTGTAGTGGTATTAATTTAAAACAGAGATTCACCTCGTGTAATATTTATACTCAACTCGAGAATCAACTGGGGTCACGTTTAAATCGCACGAATTCATTGATTTATCTGTTGATAATTTAGTGTCAGGCGTTTTACATGTTTAATAGTAATTATGACACTATTTGAATAGCTTTTTAACAATTTCGTGCTATATACATGCGCAATTTCCAAGTCGAAAGCAAAGCAGACGAGCTTTTAATTAAGAAGATTAAAAAAATGCTGAAGTAGTCAATAATAGCTAAACTCGTGATTTTCACGTCATGCTTTTCACGATGTGTCGATGTCAATCTTGCTCACAGTCACTTTCTTAATAACCATATCTTCGGTTTTAGCACAGTTAATGGTTTTACAGACTTGTGTATAGGTTTTGCTCATATGAGAAGCGCAGAGTACTCATGCAAAATGCGACGCGAGAGTGTTTGCTACACGCATGAATAATTTGCGTTATTGACCTCATAACGTTTGCATAAACTGCGCGTTCAATAATATTCAAAGAGACTATTAAAGAATTTTTGTTTAATAAACATATCTATAAGTCTATAAATTTTCTGAGTACATGTTGTTTACAGTACACTATTTTAACTTTTATATTTTTATATGCCATATGTTATTATTGCGGTTATTTATTGGCACCCTGCAGGGTCGTAAGGATATACGAGTCATTTAACGGAAATACCAAGCGTACGTTACCACATGAAATTGATATTTCAGGAAAGTCCCTCTGTAACTCGTGAATCTGGTTGAAACGAGTTAAACCACATCCAAACATTGTGCATTTAGTTGGTTTGACGTTTAGAAAGCACCATGGCCATGGTTTTATGGGTAGCACGTTTCCCAAGAAAAATTCTAATTTATCATTATTAGGGTGAAATTTAACCAATGTTAATGATTAATAAATAGCTAATAAAATCTTTATTTGTTTCAGTTTTAACAGAGACAAGTACAGCAACGTCATCCACGTGGTCATCATCAACCTCGTCACCAGCTATGTCATCATTAGACAGTATCTGGATCACACTTGGTGCTTTTGCTGCCCTTACCGTTTTGGGCCTCTTGTTTGCAAAATATATTTATCCTCATTTTATCAAGTGGTGCCTGGCAAGACATCACATATCCAGGAGAGAATCTGACCAAAGGTGTGCTGAACAAATCCTAATACCAAGTGAGAACGCGGACGAAAATCATGACCAAAGTGACAGTGCAGATTCAAACCTTGCACCAACTCCCTTCAACCCAGGACCAACACCCAACCCACGACCAACACCCAACCCACGACCAACACCCAACCCAGGACCAACACCCAACCCAGGACCAACACCCAACCCAGGACCGAGTACCTCCAACGGCAACCCAGGACCAACTACCTCCAACCCAGCACCAACTACCTCCAACCCAGCACCAACTACCTCCAAACCAGGACCAAATAATGTGGCACTGCGTAATTCAGATTTAAATGCACCCGAACAAACAACTGCTTTGGACAGTGTGAAAAATGAAGAAGACTACGAAGAGCACAATGAGAGATTGGCACAAACTGTTGAAACAGCGGTCTAATTTGAAGACTTTGTAATGGAAATGGCAGTTTGGAAAGAACAAGGAGATGTTCAAATTCATACTTTTAAATAATTATAAATATATACACTAGGTCTAATGTATTGAACAGAGAGGTTCAGACTTCCACTACTTCTCACAGGCTTAGTATGCATCTGATTGGCTAATCACACACACACAGGCTTAGTATGCATCTGATTGGCTAATCACACACACACACACACACACACACACACACACACACACACACACACACATATCATGCATCTGATTAGTTAATGGTGCCTTAATGATAGAGGTAGTCAAATCTGAACCTCCCTATTATTGCATCTGGGCCCACCGTAGTTGGCCACCATGCTGTTGCAGTTATCCTACCATATACCAGTCTCAGTTTTCTATGTAATATAATTCGCAACTAAACTTTGGCTAGTTTTGCTATGATGATTTTTGGCTGTGCATCTATTTCACTAGGTGGCTGCATTGTTTCTTGGCTACAAGCTTTGCCCGACCCTCAATTCATCTAACATAATTTTCAGTATTTTCTTTAATCTTCCTAGTGCTTTTAATGTGTACAACCTTCATTAAATTTGAAATTATTAAGTAATACCTAACCTCACATGAACCTTTCACTTAAAGTCTGACCAAAAACCACAAAATGTGATGATGTAGTCACATAGCCCAATATGTGACTGGGTATTCCATAATTGTATGTATTCTGTAAAGTCAACCTCCTTTTTGTAAGGTCAACCTCTTTCCGCTACGCTCCAGCAAGGAGCACAGCATCCTCACCCCCAGGGTCTCACACGTCCTTCCTAGACAGTGGGACACACAGAAACGGAAGTGCAAGAAACTTGCAGTAGTTTTTAAAATGCACGCTCTTGAATTGGGATGTTTATAGTGCCCATAACAACTTTCACAGTGAAGTATTATGAAGAAACAAAGCATTTTATTTTGTGTTGACATAATGTCGATACAACAATTTTGCCTAGCAAAAATTGCTCAACTTCTGTGGAATAGCAGTTCTCTGAGAAGCCAATCAGATCTCTCCCTTTAGTCGTCTAACCCAGAGCCTAATTTTCAACGAGTGACAGAGTGAAAATGGCTCTGGGGATAAGAATGGGAGCATAGTGGAAAGAGCCTGAGTATGAGGTTCAGGGACGCCGGAATGTTAAAAAGGCAAAGGGGGGCAAACGCACACCAAAGGGCACCTCTATAGGTCCTGGTGAAGATATAAACCTACAATAATGTGTTGACTTGCCAATGAAAGCAAACACACTTAATCAGGTCACATTCAAGATCACATCTCATGATTTTGCCCAAAAAGCATCACTGGAAATGTGATTTATCAGGTAGTATTTTACAACTCAAAGGGCACTTCTGCCCCCATTGCCCCTCCTAGCAAAAGGCAAGAGGGGCAGCTACCCCTCCTGCCCCCCAGTTCCGACTTCCCTGGTGAGGTTGTTGTAAGGTCAGTTAATTAAATTAAGAACTTTACAAATCTAGATTCTAGATGCATTTTATATATATCTGGTTGTCATTTAATTTTAAGTCAACATGCTAAACAAAAACTCGGTTATTGAAATGGACACGAAAAGCTGTGGAAATTTTTTAGAATTATTTAAATCTAAAGGAACCGAGTAAGCTTATATTTGTATATTTAGTAACACAAATAAATGTTTCTTGACAGGAGGCTTGTGATTAGGCCCTAACTGTTGTGATTAGCTTCCAATCCGAGAGATGTGCAGGGCTCAGGGGTTAAACTTTCTTAGGGACATCATAATTCTTAAACAGGAGAAGCTCAGTGTTTTACAACATATTGCATTATATTGCATATTATTTGGCGCAAACACTGAGCTACAATTTATATTCTTGATTAAGCAATCTTGCATCAAGAAGAATTTCATTGCTTGGGAATCCCTTTTGAGCTGGGGCCCAGACAATGTTTTTTTCGGCAATTACCCATTTTTGAAAAGAGTTACTTTTCAACCCAGTGTGGAAAGTTTGTATCGCGTGGGGGAGAAATCCCCTGCGCACTTTTGATGCCTTCTATATATTTACTATTAAATTTTCGAAATCTCCCCCGTGCAATTTCCAAACTTTCCAGTCAGGACCTCAACTTCCATGTAGTGATGGGCGATACCAGGAGTTTTAATTCGATACCGAGACTTTTAAGATTGGTATCGGCCGATACCGATACCTATTTCAATACCAAAACAAACACAAAATTTCAATTTTCGATACTGGAAGTGAGTACTTAAATTGCTAGTATCGGCTACTTTCAATACCTGCCGGTCAGCGGAAAAACATTTTACATTACTGTGTGTAAGCTAAATAAAGCTAATAAGTAAACCAAAAGTTGGAATAATTCATACTTAATTCTCTGTACTGACCACGAGCTATACTCTTAAATAGTTTTGCCAAATAAGCCTATGGCTTCGGCTTTACCAATATAGTGTAACAATTTGTGTGAAAATAAATTATTATTATTATTATTAAAGCCCGAAACGTAATACATATTTTCTATACAAGACTTGGTGCACCACATTTGGAATATTAAGAGGGCCCCCTATACTTTTTGCGTGAAGCGTGAATGGCTTATTTTACTTAGCCGTGAAACGTGATCGGGCCCCCTATAATTTTTGCATGAAGCGTGATCTGCTTATTTTACTTAGCCGTGAAACGTGATCGATGATTTTCTTAATCCGTGACTCGTGAAAATGCATTATACTTTTACGTGAAAGCATATTATGAAGAGGTATAGGGGGCCCTCTATTAAGAGTTATTTTAGTGGTTCATTCATAGGCTGCCCAAAAGTGCGTGTTGAAATTTTTACCCTCGCGCATGGCGCTCGGGCATTCATCGAGTCTACTCAGTTTATTACTATGACAAGGTTGGCAAGAGTTTTAACGGAAATTTATTACAACGTTTACTAGAGTATGAATATTTCGCAAATTACAAACAAAAACAATATAAAATCTACATCATTTCAAACACTGATAATTTTACTACATTCTTTCAAAGTTTTAACTTCAAAAGTTCATTCTAAAGATGTTAAAAAAGCGAATTATTTTCGGTTTTTTTGCAAAATTTTGTCAAAACTATGCTGGGGTCACGTACCCTGTGGTGATGTCATATTTTTTAAATCTTAAAGAAGCGTTGATTCGCTGTTGTACTGGAATCGTGTACAACAGCAAATCAACGCTTCTTTAAGATTTAAAAAATATGACATCACCACAGGGTACGTGACCCCAGCATAGTTTTGACAAAATTTTGAAAAAAAAACCGAAAATAATTCGCTTTTTTAACATCGTTAGAATGAACTTTTGAAGTTAAAACTTTGAGAGAATGTAGTAAAATTATCAGTGTTTGAAATGATGTAGATTTTATATTGTTTTTGTTTGTAATTTGCGAAATATTCATACTCTATTAAACGTTGTAACAAATTTCCGTTAAAACTCTTGCCAACCTTGTCATAATAATAAACTGAGTAGACTCGATGCATGCCCGAGCGCCACGCGCGAGGGTAAAAATTTCAACACGCACTGTTGGGCAGCCTATGGTCGAATACAAATTTTTCTGCCCAAATTCTGCAGAAAACACGATGG